>CM074977.1:26188841-26207240 GCA_037576825.1 Pangasius krempfi
TCTGCTTCTCGAACACTAGCTGGGAGGCTATTCCATAACTTTGGGGCTTGGTAAGAGAAAGCTCTGCCCCCTGCCGTAGTCTTGGCGATTTTCCTACTTACTTTCCTAGTAGCTACTGAATAATATGCTTGAAGGTAAATAACTGAAACAAATATTTCAATGTAAACCCATTTAATGTGCGTCAAGGTCCGAGTTTTCCTTTAAGGCGTTTTTTACGAGGTAGACGTTGGCAAAAAAAAAAAAAGTGGAAACGGCTCTCTCGACTCAATCTCCACCCACCGAACCAGAGCTGAGAGCAGAGCGACAATAACAACAAGGATATCAGCTAACCGATCAAGAAAAGGAAATCGAGTAGAAAGGATGGAAAAATGCTTCTGGGTTCTTTGTAGTCTCTAATTATAGATCTTTTACAAGTGTAATATTCATCCACACATAGCAGACAGATTAGACGTAAGCTCAGCTTTCACCAAGAGAAAAGAACCACAGCTATTCTCTAGGGCTGCTTGGTGGCAGAGAAAATGTGAGCTTTAATCCAAGCTGTGATTTTTTAATTTTATTTATTTATTTTGTCTTCATTAATGACCCAGTTACAATGCTCTTTTTCCATCATTCGCAACTCATCCTGTCTTTATCCATGTGCCAGACATTTACTTTTGAGAGCCTATTTAGCCAGCGTCTTGATATTTAGCCAGGAATGAGAACGAAGGGAAAGAACTCGAAGGAGAGATATTCATTGGAAGTAAATGCATCGTTCATTTTTTTTCCTCCCATCACTGCGGATGGTACTTAAGTTAATGAAGATGGATGTTCTCGCTGAGCGTCTGCATCAAGCCAGAACTTTTGTTACTCTCTCCATCTTTCGTTTGATCTCTCTCACAGACTCCAGAGACAACCCTTATGTGTGTGTGTGTGTGTGTATAAATATATATATGAAAATGATTTGATATGCAATTAGTTTAGGAAGGACTGTGTTATATACTCTAAAAAATGTATACTCTCAAGAAACTCTTAAAAGGTTTCAATACTGGTAATTAAAATGTACTTTAATTCCAGGTAACTGACATGTTCAGGATTGGCAACTTACGTCGAAACGTTATGTCAATATTACATGGGAAATTTTGCACAGAAATATTCAGAAATGGGCTACACAGGTGCTTAAGTCCATTTTCTGACCTCAATACTTTACCTGCATGTAGTTCATGCTTCAGAGGTTGCCAGAACTTTCTTGAGTACCTTTAACTCTGCAAAAAAAACAACAACAACAACAAAAAAATCAGGGATAGAAAATGCCGACTGAAGAAGAAAAACTGTGTTTTCTCCCCTTTCATGTCAAATGAAATACAACGTAACGTAAAAAGTAAGACGATTTAAAAATGAAAAGGACTAATATGAGGATACATGAATGTATGCATTAGAATATGACAAGCTTCAGAAATAAATCTAGTGAATAGTCTAGCTAATATATTACTGTATGAATAATCGTAGTCGTAATTATCACATCACGCAGCTCACTGCGAATTGATCAGAATGGCTTCCACCCTCATTACGGAGCAGCTTGTAAAATAGCACTTGATCCAGCACATCCTATTATTTTACATTATTTTTTATATCGTGCTCTGACAGTTAATCCGTTTGTTGTGAGCACACTTTAACGAAGCCCCAAAATGCCACATCGAGTTCATGAAAACGTAATGTGTGCTTGGGATGTTGGCTATTTTATCATGCTTTCAACTTGCTATATAGATTTTTCAAGTGTACAAAACGATGCCGTTGTTTTGGTTGATTCGATGCGCTCTCCTGTAAAGAAAACATCTCGACTTTTTGAAGGATAAGCTGACCAAGCAGTCGTCTCTGCAGTATTTCCAATTAAGAAGCCGTCTTCTCTGATCACCTCCATTTTAAAGGGACGGTATTATTAATTAGATGATGGTATCATAGTTGAGTATTTATCCGGCGTGTTTTGATTCTCAAAGCGTGAATTTCAGCATGACGTTCAGTGGTGACATCAGACTGTCAGACCGTTTTGCTGAACCTAATACTGCTCCTCATTTCAGCTAATTTTCACACAAGTGAAAAAAGGGTGATTATGTTCAGAGTCAGCATTGTCCGAAACTGAGACACACCTCGGTTTCACACAGTTTTAGGCCAACTTTGAGGTCTAAATACAACACCGACGTGCACAGTTTTGATATTAAATCCTCCCGTACGCATAACTCTGATCCGAATCTCCTTCTTGTTCATAGTTTTTACACTTAGAGAGTGTAGTATGCATTTAAAACTCATTTAAGCTGCATAAATGTAACCACTATTACATACAAGGACTGTTGGTAAATCTAGTTTCAGTGTGCTAACACTGTTCCATCCTTTCAGGAGTAGATTTACATAGTTTGAACCTTTAAGATTGAAAATATACCTGGACAATACAATTTTCCAGCAGTGTGTCGTGATGGAGAGAGAGCCAGGAGAGAGAAAGAGAGTGAGACACATTCAGGCTGAGGCTGACCTGGCCTACTTGGCCAGTCGACTAGCTGATTAATGAAGCTCTGCATTTTGCTGATACCATTTAGTGACTAATGAGGGTCGCTCACCTTCACACCCAGAGAGACACGTATACACACACACACACACTGATGGGAAGACAGCAGGTGCTGAGTCAGAGATACCTGGCACCGACTGCTAACCACAAGAATCGGTGTCTCGAGCCCCGGAGTTGACATGTGAAAAGCTATTAAGTGCTCCAATAACGTCGCTCGAGTTCGGGTTTGAGGAAAGCTAGCGTGAAATGACACACTGTTTATGTAACAGAATATTATTCTAATCCTGGCTAAGCCAATGGAGGCTATGAGAAGTGAAAATATCCATAGTTAGCTGGTGACCTGCTGAAGACATGACTTTCTTCCTCCCACACACACACACACACACACACACACACACTTCCACATGCACATAGAGGGATCAGTGCTCATACCTCAGCCTTGCTCTCACACTCCCACGCACACACACACACACACACACACACACACATGCACCTACATGCATGAATATATAGACACATGTACAGTATATGTAAGAGAAGCAACCGTTAAAAACATTACATAAGGTACGAAGAAGAAGAAGAAGAAAAATCCCGTCACAAGGCGTTGATTAATTTTCTATAACAGCACGAGTTCAAATATTCATGCGCTTATTCTTACGCTATCGTTTCTATAGTAACGACTCCGGGACTTGTATGAAAGACGCTCGGCATAATCTAAGGCTAATGATACAAAATATACAGTTTATATGTTTATATAGAAGACAGAAAAACATATAATTGTTGCTATGGTGAAATTCTATGCAAGGAGTCTCCAGTGTCAGTGCTTCAGGACAGAGGACTTTCGTTTTTTTTTTTTATTCTTTCGATACTTTTTTTAACTTCAAGAACGAAAAAAGGCTGGTGAGGCTGGTGAGGGAGCGACTGTTTATAGCTGCTAAAACATAAGTGATAACTTGTTGCGCTAACATTTATAGTAACTATAAACAGATAAAGATGATGACGTGTTGTTCTTTAACAAACAGACAAATCACAACTGCTGTATAAGAGGAATAAAACTCCCCGAGAAGTGCCGTTATTGGAAAAGGATCAGCTTCAGGGAGGTAACGACACCCCGTCGTTAATTAACTCTCCGTCACGGCAACGCCCTGTCGTGTTTTTACTCCTTGACATCCGTAAACCTAGAGATTCCGAAAAATGCCCAGCCCAGATTTCAAGTACACATAGCTTCTTATCCACCCAACAATTCAGGGAATTACATTAAATCCAGACTAATGAATAACAGCTATTAACTGTATCACAAAAACAAGCGCATACAAACACACACACTCCCACACAAAAGCTAAGGCAGCATACAAGTCAGGCAAAGCCCGTTATTAGCGAGGAAAGCAACGAATTTAGGCGTAAGGCTCCCTCATTGAGAAGAGGATCAGGGGCAGACAGGGCCATCATGGTGGCCTTAATAACACGAAGAGGGAAACAAGGATGTAAACAAACATAAATACATCACACAAAAGAAATGAGAGGTCTGGCATTCTCAGGGTTTCATCTATAACGCATGCTGAGATTGTCTTGTTTTGGGGTGAGGTTCCTGCATTGGAACAGACAGAAGAGCAGAATTTTTTTGTTTCTGAGAGACACTTTATAGCTGACGCATGCACGATCGGACTCTTCTTGCGTCTTTTTCCCGGATGCTGGAATGAGTCGTCACTCGAAATAACACCGAAAGAGCAATCTCCTTCTTCTTCTTCTTCTTCTTTTCCTCCGATAAAAACAGCAGGTGAGCTAACGGACGTCGTCTCAACTCCTGAGTTTCAGCACGTGACATCAAAACAACATGGCCGCTCGTAGCATCAACAGTAAACAAAACAGCAATTCTTTACTTTAGTAAGATCAGTCAACCTACAGAAGTATTAGCATGCTAAGTTTCGAGAAGAAAAATATACATCAGTGATCGCTAACATGAGATGAACATGGAGGCGTCCATGTTTTATTTTCTTACTTTATACTCGAATACATGAAGGTTGAAAATGATGTAATTCACTTCCAGTAAAGCTGAATGCACTATTACTAAAAATCCCTGGAAGCCCCGCCCCCTTCCACCCATCTCGCATTAGTAACGTTTTACCTGCTGCTCTTGATTTTCCCGCCTGAAATACGTACTGACGCATCGCACACACTTTCTGTTATAGTTAATTAACGTGAAATAAAGTATATAGTTAACATCGGTTTTAGTTAGCAGCTATGTTTATTATTGGACAACACCGAAAATTTCCCGTGAAAAAGGTTAAAAAAAACTTGTCAGCGATTAAAGGAGGAAAAAAAAGTAATTGGCCTACAAGGAATATATGTAAATGTGTCTAATTTAACACTTTACAATTAATTTAAATGGTAATGATAATAAGAAAGTGGTTAAAAAAAACACTTTTTAAAAATTTTCTTCTTCGTTGCTGATTAGCGCAGATGCGTTCAATGAAAAACATCGTAGCGAAATGTTTTTTTTTTTTACAATGAATGTTAGAACAATCGTTTTGCACAAGGATTATATTTAAAAAAAAAATTATGTTCTGTTTTTTTTCTGTTTACTACATTTTTAATTTAACTCCTCCCCCAAAACTCATTCAAAAAATTTACATGATCAAAATTCTGAGATAATTTAGTTAAAGAGAAAGTTTTTTTTATTTTCATTTTTTTTAAATAAACATAAAACTTTATCATTGTGAGAATTAATGTTTTTAAGGTACCACCAATTGGCTATATTTCTTAAGAATTTCATTAAAAAAACAATAAATAATAATAATAATAATAATAATAAATAAACTTAGTAGAGAAGGACATTATGAGTCTGTTAAGACCCCACAAGATCGAAGTTAATACAATTAATATATAACAACATTAATCAAATTCAGTGAAATGATTTTTTTTTACAAGTTTTACAACATAGAAAGGAAAATATAGAAAAATATTAAAGATAAAGAAAAATATAAATAAAATATTTAATATAATAAAAATATATACATAAAAAATATATGAAAAAAATAATAAATAAATAAATAAAGACAAATTAATACAAATAAAACGAATTAAATAATAATAAAATAAAGCTAATTAAATAAATAAATCAAAATAAAACAGTCCATTGTTCGTAAAAATAGCTACAGGTAGTTTCCTGATAGGAACTCATGTTTAAGCCAGTTTGAACTGGTAGATCTTTAAAACATTATTTGAAGGATTTAGAAACATTTACAAGACCTACATTCAGTTCCTAATCTCATCTAGAATACTATTCCAGAGTTAGAAAAACGTCTACTCTCAGCCGAGGATGGTTTAAGCATTAATAGTAAACCTGCTTCAGCTTGCGTAGGGTTATACTGTTTTAAAGCTCAGTAAGATACGCTGGAGCTCAGTGACATACAGCTTTATCGAACGTCAGCTCAACTTTGGAGCTGAGTAAACTGAGTAAAGTTGGAATGTTGTGATCGGACACGAGCTGTAGAGTTCTGGAGAAACTGCAGCTAGCTAGCGACATACATGTACTAGCTTCTTAGCATCGTAAAGTTTGTGTAGCTTTGATTATTTTTGCTCAAGTTGCCAGAAAAGAAGTTATACTGAGGTCACAACTTTTGGTTTTTTTTTTTGCAGAGACCGCACACAACTCTGTCAGTGTTTGCTCAGTGGATTTGTGAAGGACCAACACACACACACACACACACACACACACACACACACACACACACACACAGAGGTCAGCAGCTGGTTGTCACAAAGCTCAGAAATCCCCTCTAAATGACCCCGGCTCAGGACAAAGCTTTTTATTTAGTGCTTTTTATTGTCCTCAGTAGCCGACTCACAATGGAGAACAACAACTGTTTGTTCCTGACTACTCAAGCCCCCCCTTCCTCATATAAAACCCTCTGTGTGTGTGTGTGTGTGTGTGTGAGTGAGTTATTTTAGTGAGAGAGATAGAGCTACATTGTGCTTAAGATGTTTTCTTGACCACTGATCAGTGAAAAAGGTCAAATTATATGCTGTAAATGGGGGTTCGGGTTTTATTTATCAATTTATCTGTGTATCTTCTCTGCTAGCTTCCACTCAACATGAGCAATGCTAGCCATGCTCGGTGAAGTGGAGATCTTCATGGTCCAAGGGACTGGGTGGTGGACTAATCAGAAAGTTTCTGGTTTGGAGAGACGGGTTTAAAAAAGAAAAAAACTTGAACGGCCAAAACAAACAACGCGAGAGGAAAAGGAGTGGATCTTCCTCGACATTAATATGTCTCTGGGAAGTTGTATTAATGCAAAATATCAACCATGCGCAAATAATGTTTTGGAGCACAGCACGAAGAAAGATGGTCTGGAAAAACTGTTCCTAAAGCGACTGGAAAACGAATTCCGCGTCAGAACATGAAAAAAAAAAAAAACCCACACGATTCCACGTGTTTACTTTAAGTTCTAGGATTTCGATTCTGATCTTCGCCTGCATGTTTCTGGACTGTGATAATGGCTTTGCCTATCATTAGTCCTGACAGACACACGGGTGTATCCAAACAGCCTGTCCTGTGATTACCAAAAAAGCCTAAATAAACTCACTCGACACGTTACAGATGGCTACGTTACTTGCGTGTAACATTTGATTCCCTTCCGAATGACAGATAAGGAATAAAACACAATGGGTTGTGTTGGAAAATAATGAAATGACGGGGGCGTGTGGTGCTAAATAAACATCTCTTCAGAGAAAAGTTCAACATGCCGAAGATTAGAAATGTTTTTTTTTGTCCATTTATATATACCTTTGTGTATATTGTCACTAAAATGTATTAGAACTAGCACGTTAATATAAACTTGGGTTTTGCTTTACGACCTTCTGACCGATCAGATTTGAGAATTCGACATCGCTGTGGTAAAAAAAAAAACGTTATATAATGTGCAGCATACATAAAAACTCGAGCAGAAAGCTGCATATCACATTACAGATTGTTAGCGCTCCTTTTCCTCTAAGGTTGTATGTTCTCCATGGCTTCTAGTTCAAATTCTAGCTCCTACTGTGCCAGCCTTAGCATTGCTCCAATTGAGCTAGCAATCTTCCCATGTCTGTAATGTAGCTCTGAACACCAGGCATAACTCGTATCTTATTTTCCTTCTAATATCATGAAGCAAAGACTGAGAAAAAAGAGAATAAATAAAGGGAATAGAGAGCACAGTCAAATGTCAGCTGAATATTAGCAATATTCCTTGAGCCCTGACACCCAGAATGTAAGCACGGCAGTTCAACAAGGCCTTAAGAATGTGAACGATAGAAGGACATAGCAGGCTATAAAGCTTTAGATAATAAAGATGGTTTACATATTTCAGTTCTGGGCTCTTCCAAGTTGCCAGTCTTGTTTGAAATGGCCTTCGGTCTTAGTTTGTTTTGGATCTTCATACCATATTAGATGCTTTGCAGCTGAATTAATCGAACACCTCAGATTTTACTGCATGAAAAACAATAAAAAAGGTTTTTCAAGGCTTCCTCACAGATTCTTTGGATAAAAAATGTATTTTTTTTTTTTAAATACATTTAACAAAAAACACTCTGTTAAAGGGTTCTTCTTAGCTTTAAAGGTTCCTCTACTTAAGAACTGAAGATTCAGATTCACCATGAATACTTTATTGTATGTAATGTATATAGATGTGCATTGGAACTGGGATCCCATGGAACATAGACGAAACCGTGAGAAGTTTTGTACTTTCATGTAGGTGCAAGCAAATGGTCAGAAATGTATCACATGAAACAAAGAAAGATCTCTAGTCACTGCCTGGTCAGGTTATAGTTTGTTTGTGTTTTGGCAAATACAAACAAGTAAATTGGTTCGAAAAATTGCAGGCTGATACAAACAAAAACAATAGCTGAGATCAATTATGTACTCGAGTGATTTAGCTGAGGTTGAGGAACTGTCAGAGCTAGAATTCGCACACAATGTCGGCAGTGCTGGTATTTCTACTTCTGGGTTTTTCCCTCAGTGTTTGCCAGGGGCATAATGGTCCAGTTTAGGTTTCCATGTTAGGCCACACCCACTTTAGATTTAAAACCGAATTTAAATACAGCACACTCAACAGATGCAGATAGTGTCACTGCATTACGGCCATACTATTTACTAAAGTAAATGGTACCATTTCTGATTTCAGTGTCCTTGTCATCGAATCCCACTGGACTCCATCCCACTTGTTGAGTTGTTGAGGGTTAAACAGGCAGTGCAGAGTTTGTCTGAGAATTAAAGTGAGAATTGAAGCTATGCTTTCACTGTCACACTGACTTCAATGTACTGGGCTGCAGCCTCGAAGAGGGAGACAGTTTTTCCCCAATGGTGCTCTTCTTTTCTTACTGTGAAGGTCAAGCTTTAATAAAAAATCTCCTGACTGCATATCACACTCGTCTTCTAAACACCCCCCCCACACACACACACACTATGATATTCCCCTATCCCTGCATTTTCTCTGCAAAGTTGAACTCTTTATTCAGCACTGCTGACAGACTTTCTCTCTCTCTTTCTTCAGCCCTCTTCTTCTGTCCCCCATAGTCCTGGAGGGAAATCTGGTTAAAGAAGTATAGCTCAGGAGCCAAAGGTTCGGTCTTATTTTCAAATTTATACTTCGGTCTCTACTCCCTCCAAAACACTCTCTCTGTCCCTTCCAAGTTGAGCCAAAGGTGTTTCCAACTCTTTGATTGTATATTAGCTTTAGGATATTAGCTTTCATGGGACTTCATTCTTGTCCTGTTCACTTGCCCCCCTGCCAAGATATCTGTGTTTGTCTTAGTCTTTATCTCCTGAACTTCATTGATATTTACCTCTCTATCATGTACCATATGGACAAGTCTTTCTCAATTGCTCTTTTCCCCCCCTATTTCCTCCTTTATTTTTCTTTTTTTTAACACAAAGATATCTTTGGGTGTAACAGGCAGTATTGCCTCACGATAGTTTGATCCTGACCTTACTATACAGTCTGTGTGAAGTTCCAGATGTTCTCCCCATGTCAGTGTGGGTGTACTCTGAGTTCTTTCCTCCCACGCCCCAAAAACATACCTATAGGTAGATTAGCTACTCTATATTGCCCCTAGGGCTGAATGTGCATGATGTCCTGAGATAGAATGGCGTCCCATCCAGGGTGTATTCATTCCCATTCACACTTAGTTTAGATAGATTCTAGATCCACCACAACCATGACCAGGATAAAGCAGTTACTGAAGATGAATGAATTGATATCTTTGGCCTGGGGTTCCCAAGCTTTTTAACAACATGGCCTTACAAACCCTTTGTTAACTTGCAGCCTAGCAGTAAAAAACCCATGGACTGATGGTTAGGAACTGCTTGGAACGATGACTATAAAACTGACGAGTGGAAAAACCATACATATTGCATGGAAATGGGACCACTATATGACCATGAAAGACCAGATGTTATCGGTATAGTGGGCCATTCTCAGCAGCGGCATGATAGTTTGTATAGTGATGGTCTGAGTGCCAAGTGAATATTGCTGGAGTTTTTAACCATCCCAGTGTTACCGAGCCATCATACTGCGGTTAAAAATTGGAAAGGATGAGCTGTAATTGTGCATTTACACAATGAACCAAAAGGTAGCTATGTTTGTATAGATGCAAAAGAATATACAGAATACTAGTTCTGGTAAAACAAGTTGGAGCCTGAGGGATAATAGTGATCCAAATCTACTGGTCAGATTAGGAACTGGAACAGTTGGAGAGGTGTTGCTGTTTGTTGGCCCTTTTTCTTACTATTTCTGAAACAAAATGGCTTAATCTGAGCCATGTGACCAGGTCCATCTGATTTAGGCTCTCAAAGTGTCGCACCCTTGAAATAACGGCTCGTTTGTGCCAGGTTCCCAAGAGTGCTGGCATCCAATAGCAGGCAGAGGGTCCAAAAATGCAGGGAAGCCAGAACCTGCTCCATCTGGTGAGGCCCACTTCCCACTGTCCTGCATTTGAACTGCCCTAACTGTGCTAGTGCATTGTACCTTTATGTCCTCTATCTTCACACTGGGATCACAAAGCAGCTTGAATTGAGAATGAAAGGATTACAACTCTATAGTCTCTGCCTAGGATTAAGTCTTTAGGTTGATGTGCTTTTGTTTAGTCATTGTCATTACTGGATTCAAAAACCAGAGAGCGGTTTCAAAACAGTGCAAACCAGTGCGTAAATAACAAAAGTGTATAGCTCAAGGAAATCGTTGCGGTAGTATTTTATGGTTCTGTCTGCAATGGTGGACTAATCATTAGCCTGGGCAACAGGAATACACAGGACAAGTAGATCCATCAACCAGAGAAAGAAAATAAACCCTTCCTCCTACTGACTTTTGCAAAACCAAAAAATTCAATTTGATGCTTTGTTTAAACCTAATGAACTTAATGGTCATGTGATTCTCCTCAATGCTTTAACTGCAGCACTGCTTGCGGATCTTGCTACCTGTTGCACTATGCACAACAACTGAGGTGGAATCTGGCTGACGATAGAACAGTTGTCACTAGTTGGATTAACTGGATGACAGATGACCTTTTCAGAATCAGGAACATGTAGGTATGTTGACTAAGGTACCACTGAGGGGCAATAGTTCTACTGCTAGAGCACATATGTGCACGATATGTCAGTTAAACATATCTAGAGAGTCTTGCAATGCAAGTTAGAACACTGCAGTTCATAGCTGAAATATTTGCCATTGACTTGGTGACTTTTTGTTGAAGGCACAAACATCATACACTTAACACAGGTACACCGTCTTCCCCACCCTGCATTGATGGACTTAACTAGCTAACTAACTTGCTTACCTTACTGCATTATGTTAGCTAACAGCTTATTCAGTTAGGTTTCTAGGCAACCGAATCATAAGACTGAGCAGCAAATTAAAGATTTCACTTGGGTAATGAATTTATGATTGGTCCACCGTATCTCAAGCAGAAACCGTTTGCTTTGATGCGGTATGTTGACGTATTTGAATGATAGTGTGTTGAAGTGCTTGTCTGAGTTACAACGGCCAACGGCATTTGAGATGTGCAACTCCCCGACTGGATCCAAACAAACTTAAATATATGGAGAAGAGTGAAGAGTTTAATGGGGCCAATGTTTTCAGCACTGCCTTCACTCACGCCTGTTGACTTAAACAAAGACAAACTGCATTCTCGATCCGTATGACGTAACAAAGTTCTGGCATTAAACAGCCCCAAGTTGGTGAGACACTCCAAGTTTGCAAGATAAGGGACAGGCACAAAAAGCCTACAATGAAACACCAGTTTTGTTTTTCTAGGATCTTTACATAAATTTTTACATTCTTAGTCCACATGATAGATGATTAGCATGTCGGTTTGAATATATATGCAACAGTTACATCAAAGCACTCGTGTGTGATCACAAATGTCTCGACCTTGGATGCTCTCTGAGGTCTACAAAGCCACAGGGGTGAAAGATGAGAAGAGATGAGGGTGTCAATCAGCAGGATGAGGCACTGGGCAGACAAATGAGGTGCTGTTTTGGCCAAAGTTGGGGGTTAATGCGATTACAGCGGCTCCCAGCAGGACCGAACCCTGACTCCTTTACTTTTTCTCTCTCTCTCTGGCACATACATACACATCCGCACAAGCACGAAGGTCATGCCTGGGCCATGTCGAGAGCCTTTGTTTGTGGGAATATGGTTCCTGGTGCCCTTTGCACCTCTGTTTAGTCTCTGAATCTTTGGGCGAAGTGGACGAAATACGACGGGCTAAGGTTCTGACATTAATTAGTGAGGTCCACGGTGGGCCGTGAAATCCAATAAGGCCGCTGAAGTATGGTGGGCAATTACAGAAGACGCCTGTCTGCCACTGCCATGTCTGAAAGGGGCGCTTCCTGTCCAAACAGAGAGTAAGGTAACTGTCCTAATGCAAAACAGATAGAGCCTAGTGTGTGTGTGTGTGTGTGTGTGTGTGTTTGTGGCAGTGAGGAATATTCAGGCCTCCACAGATCGAAGATAATCATCGAACGTTACAGATGTTTGATGACTTCTCCCGCATTGTTAATGGTGAATTCAATTCCATTTTGCTTCCTTTAGACACAAATTCAAAATTTCCAAACAGGGCATCTAGTCAGGAAATCTAGTCAGTACCACCTGGTACCACGCTAGCTCAGTATTAAATATAAGCGATGCTACACCTATACTAAACTTAAACATACATGTGTACGTCCAAGTTTCCTGGGAAAATGTTACAAGGGGAAAAAAAAGGAAAAAAGAAGAAAATCCTCCTCCAAACAAACACCAAATCTCTCGCAGATCTCAAACTGAAACCACATGGTTGAGCAGTTTGCATAACATATTTCGAGCTGCCTCATCTGGTCTATAAGTCCTCTCTGAGTGATGCATTAAACCTAAAAAACCCTAAGCGTGAAATTCAGTAAGAGCCGAGAGAGTTGTTTGGAAACGCTTTCTTGCATGCGCGCTGGAATGGCCATACATTAAACCCGAACAAAGCCAAACACTCTCTCGACTCAGATACACGCAGCTTTCCCTCGAGGACCGAGCTGTTTTGAGTTCCTTTTCAACGCCATGTGAAATATGTACGATACGTATATGATTTATAACGCAATCAGCGCTCTTGGATACCGGGGTAGATCCTACAACACATGCGCACACAATTTTCTAAATTATTATTATTTATTTATTTATTTTTACTACAGCCACAAACAGAACATTCATTGCAGAACATTCATTGCTCCAGTTCATACCTTATGGATGCATTTATTTTATTATGATTTCGCAGGACAGATTGGGGGGGTGGAGCCAATGATAGATTGATTGACAGTGACCCTAGAAACTTTGGACCAATCGGCCATGGAGGTGAATGATGAGGCGCTTTTTGAACGTTCCTCTCATGGGAGCATGAAGGCAGCTTTCTCCAAATGGAGAAAGTGTGTGTGTGTGTGTGTGTGTGTGTTTTATATCTTAGTGGAAATTTTGTCCTTTCTGATATTCATTTGTAGCTAAAAGGGAGCATTTTGGGTCTTTTTCTTTATTTATTCATTTATTTATTTTTTAAATAATAGCTTCAGGTTTTTGAAGGAATGTCACCACAAAGACAGAAATACCTGGATTTTTTTTTCTTAAAAAACCAAAAACTTTTATTTATTTATTTATTAATTTATTTATTTATTATATTTTTTTACTTTCCTTTTGGTTGCTGAGGTTAAGCTTAGGCATTAGGTGTAGCCTAGTATTAATTAGCTGCATTAACAATAATAATGTCGATGGAAGGTAGGACGGTAGGACAAATGTACGTGTGTGTGTGTGTGTGTGTGTGTGTGTGTGTGTGTGTGTGTGTGTGTAACGTACTTGCACTCTGCACTCTCCTTAGCACAGCGTGAAAACAGTTTAGACAGACTTTGAGATGGCTTGTAGAGATATGCAGGAAGGACAAGTAGCAGGTCTTTCTGAAGTTTAAGGTGTTTTCTGGCTCCAGCATGTACACGTGTGTGTGTGTGTGTGTGTGTGTGTGTGTGTGTGTGTGTGTGTGTGTGTGTGCGAGGCAGGAGAAGTGTGCCGAGTGTTTACTGGAACCCTTTTTCTGCTTCACATGGCTTCCAAAACACAGCTGAAGGCCCGAAATTCAAACAAGGTGTGTTTGACAGATGAGCTCTGTCCATGAGCACGGCATATCGGCTTTACTGTAACGCTTCCTCAAGGCTGAGATGGAACATGAAATACGCTCCATCTGTTCCGGCACGGAGAGCGGAAGAGGGAAAGAGGGAGAAAGGAACAAAAAAAGAGGGAGAAAAACAAGAGCTACACACAGAGAGAGAGAGAGAGAGAGAGAGAGAGAGACACACACACACCACTCACTAGCAGAGGATCTAGGAGACGAAAATATTTTCCTCCTGGGTCTCCTCACCCTCTAAAAACAGAGTCAGGGAGTCATCTGTCCATCTGGTCTTTTCTATACAGAGAGAGAGAGAATGAGAGAGGGAGGAGAGAGGGTGAGAAAATGGCAAAGAAGGTAGAGTTATTAAGCAGGGAATTTTTTTAAACATTACTTTTGACACTGAGCGGCTAATAAACAGCATCACTGGAGTGCAAAATAGAGGCACAAGTAGAAAATGATATCTGTATCAATCCCAAACATTCATGATTGTGTGTGCGTCAGAGGTTTAGCTTATTTTTTTCACCCCCTTTTAAATTGCTATTCTGATGAACTGATTGATCAGTTGATCTTCTCATTATCTAGATTGGACTGTCGGTGGAGAAAAGGAATGAGTACACATCCTTTTCCTCTCTCTCTCTCTCTCTTTCTCTCTCTCTCTCTCTCTCTAACACACACACACATATACACATCTGCACAAAGACAGCCGGAGAGATGATACTGTCATTAGATTAATAGACGCCGGTCAATACAGTGACAAGAATCATAACCAGGTATTTACAAGGAAATAATAAAAAAAAAAAAAAACTTTTTGATTTGTTTTTGTTTTTTATTCTCTAATCTCTAATCTCTCATGATCATCTCTAATCGGTGATATGGTGACCTGTCTCTGTGAGGAGATTTGCATTTTTTCAAAGCAGTCTCAAGTGTTTTGTCTCCACTTTTTCGTCGCTTTGTAAAAGTCAGAAATAAAGCTCTAACTTCAGGAGTTGAGTCTTCAGAATTAATAAGAACATTGCTGGTTTCTCTGTAACATGACAAGCTGAAATAGTTTGTGTTATTAATGTCAAGAGAGAGAGAGGGAAAAAGAGAGAGAGAAAGGATAAAAGAGAAAGAGAGAGAGAGACAGAGAGAGAGAGAGAGAGAGGATATGACGTAAGTAAGAACAAGAACGTTCTCGTTCCGCAGACGTTCGTGACGTTAAACATTAACAAAATACACAAACCACGAACAACTACTGTGGTGTAAGAGGAATAAAACACTTCAGGACATGCCGTTATTGGAAAATAATCAACTTTGGAGTGGTCGAGGTTTTTCCATATACTGTATAAAGAAGCTACAGTAGGTGTAGACGGTATGCTAGGTACCGAACGATAAATAATAGTTCTCAGCCTATAGTTTGATATAATTTTAACGAAAAAAAGTTGGATTTTATATTCTTTGTATTTTCCACGAAGCATTTCAGATGAACAATACAGATATAGATGCACACAAATGCACAATCACAAAAGGTCTAAGGGCATTCTAGAAATAGTAACGGTTATGGGGAAAAAAAAAAAAAAGTAAATTAATCCATCTGTTCAAACATTTTAGGTGGCGATTAGTGAAAAATATGCAGACAAAAAAAAACAAAAACGTCCCTTTTATTCTCGCAGCGTGAATGTTTGCTTGCACAAAGGCAGAAGAACAAGAGGTCGAATCTGCTGTACAAATGCACGCACGCACACACACACACACACACACACACACACACACACACACACACACACACTAAATAGGCTTCATTCAGGCGGAGTAATAGGGGGGCGGTGTGAGACTGTCACTCATCCACCTGATGAGGATCGCTTCACACACGCATGCATGTGTGTATGAGTGTGTACTGTATACAGATGATTAGACCACAAAAAAAAACAAGGAAGTGACAGGAAGTGAAGTTGTTATTATCTGAAATAATAAAAGTACATCACGAAGTTTTATTCCTCTTACACCACAGCAGCTTGGGGGGAAAACTATGACGTTGTATTTTATTTATTTATTTATTTTTTACGTTTGTAGCTGCGTTTAAAGTCATGGAACGTCCAGGAAACAAGTTAGTTCCTGTTATCACTTACGTTATAGCAGCTATAAACTGTTGTTTCGCTCACCAGCCTCTTTTTTTCCCCTCCCTTAAAAAGTCAAACAAACAAACAAAAAAAAAACAAAGACGGGGGAAATCTCAAAGCCCTCCGTCCTGAAGTCTTTCCCACGATGGAAAACGTTCAGACTGTTACAAAGCACTAACACTGGAGACTCCTTCCATAAATATTAAATAAACATCTCCTCGGAGAAAACACCAACTTCCACAGCAACACGTTTCTAAAGCAGTTTCTTATTAGCTACGTAAATCTTTACTATAAAAAAAAAACGAGCACATTAACTGTCCGAGTTGCTGTTATAGGAAATTTTTTACCTATAAATCAATGATTGTGTGACTTGGTGTTTCATTATTATAGATATTTGAATTTCTATTCATTTTTTCGATCGTTAAACAAAGGGCAAAACCGTGGTCGTGAACTCGAACTAGTGAAGTATCAGCGTTTAATTTTAGAACTCAACAAACAGCAGTGAGAAATCCTAGGCCATGGCCACCAACTGTCTCTGTTTACGGTTACGACACCGTGCCATATGATTCCGCTGCTCTGGTTTGGTTATTCTGATGTTCACAGACAAACAACAGATGGAGACATCATCAATTTCTGGCCCTTCCCATTTACGAATCTGGTCCCTTAAAATGCGTCCAAATAAATTCGCTGTAGCAGCGGTTCAGAGTTTCGTTTTCTTGAGTCTGGGGTTTTTTGTTTTTTTTTTGCGACCAGGTTTGCATTTCTTTTCATTCTCATGTAGTTTTGGACAAATACATTCACGGTTTCTTAAAGTGGAGGTGTGAAAGTATGGCAGCTACATCTGACAGGTTTTCCCAGGCCACTACACACACACACACACACACACACACACACACACACACACACACACACACACACATGTACTGTATATATAAAATGAAAACGTCCATTTGGATGCTCTAGTTGATAAATATTTCTTTCTTTATTCTGGGCTGCTTGCTATCATTGGAAGCAGTGTAATGCGAAGTGTGTGTAGTCTCCAGCAGAGTGTGTGTGAGCTAACTGTTTAATATAAATCATGGATCGAGGTGATGTGTAAACACAGGCCTGCATTAGCTGCGCCACTGATCACTGTTTCCTGCGTTTTGCCACCTCGTTCATCAGCGGCCGGGGTTTAAAGGACCTCACTTTTTATTCTACACTCTATAAATCTGTCTCTTGTCATAACAGACAACGTGGAACATGGAGGTTTGGTCAGAATGCGTCTTCTCACACCTCGGCAAATGGCACACGGGGAATTTTTTCAACTCTCGGCTATTGTGGAGGTGCAAAAGGATCACCGAGACACTGCATACACACACACACACACACACACACACACACACACACACACACACACACACACACAGACACTTTTGATCATGAAAGTAGCAGAATATTTTGCCCATATGTGGATATTGGAATAAGGACACGCGTATACCGTTTCAGCCGTGTGTGTGACCAAACACACAAACATGTTTGACTTGTAAGGACCTTCCAGTGACATAATTATTAACGCAGCTAATTAATGGTATGCTACACATGAATCTAACCCTAACCTTAACCTTAACCACAGACACACACACACACACACACACACACACACACACACACAGACACACACACACTCTTATTATCCTTGTAAAGTCATTCCAGTGACAAAATTATTAACGCAGCTAATTAATGCTATGCTACACCTGAATCTAACCCTAACCTTAACCTCAGTAATCAGAAAACATTTTGCCTATTTTATTTATTTATTTATTTATTTATTTATTTATTTATTTATTTATTTATTTATTTTTATTATTATTTTTTTTAAATAAATGCTGTAGTTATTTAAAAAAAACTTGTGGGGACCAGCCAAATGAGGACCTGACAACACTTCCTGTCAGATTTTCCTGCCATTGTGGGGACATTTTGGTCCTCAACAAAATATAAACACACACACACACACGCGCGCACACACACAGACACACACACACACACACACACACACACACACACACACTCTTATTATCCTTGTAAAGTCATTCCAGTGACAAAATTATTAACGCAGCTAATTAATGCTATGCT
>CM074977.1:26207340-26222066 GCA_037576825.1 Pangasius krempfi
CACACACTCTCACACACACACACACACACACACACACACACACACACACACACACACACACACACACACACACACAGCATCAAAAGGAGACACACTGTCACGGCTGAAAGAAAAATAAATGATTAGGAAAAATGGAGTTATCCCGTCTGAACTCTAACCCTAATTCGGAAATAGACCAGAGCATCTTAAGCCATGTGTTATGGCTCAGGAGCCCCATGCACGGTCTTTATACACACACACACACACACACACACACACACACACACACACACACACACAAACACACACACACTCACACTCACACACACAGCATCAGGTGTCCATTATAAAGAACCGATACAAAGTCAAAGTCTGTTTTTTTCTTCCTTTTTTTTAAAAAAATTGTGGCGTGTCGCTTTTAGTTGTGTAGCAGTGAAATTGAATCAGGGCAGAAAGCAGGAAGAGGAAGTTGATCTCGGTGATGCAGAAACTCGCACTGAACCCCGTGACTGAACCCAGCGACTGAACCCAGCGACTGAACCCAGCGACTGAACCCCGTGACTGAACCCCGTGACTGAACCCCGTGACTGAACCCCGCGACTGAACCCCGTGACTGAACCCCGTGACTGAACTCCGTGACTGAACCCAGTGACTGAACCCAGCGACTGAACCCCGTGACTGAACCCTGTGACTGAACTCCGTGACTGAACCCAGCGACTGAACCCCGTGACTGAACCCCGTGACTGAACTCCGTGACTGAACCCTGTGACTGAACCCAGTGACTGAACCCAGTGACTGAACCCAGCGACTGAACCCAGTGACTGAACCCAGTGACTGAACCCAGTGACTGAACCCTGTGACTGAACCCCGTGACTGAACCCTGCCTTTATTACAGCCCTGATTAAAGCCTCACGCTCACAGCATCCGCTCCAGCACCCAGAGCTGCACCTCCCTCCACGCAGATCCCTCCACATGTGCATCTGCTGTGCACTACACCACCCCTCCACCCTTCCACTCCTCCACCCTGCACCCCTCCACCCTTCCACTCCTCCACCCTTCCACTTCTCCACCCTGCACTCTTCCACCCTTCCACTCCTCCACCCTCCACCGTGCACTCCTCCACCCTGCTCTCCTCCACCCTCCACCCTGCACTCCTCCACCCTTCCACTCCTCCACCCTGCACTCCTCCACCCTCCACCCTGCACTCCTCCACCCTCCACCCCTACACCCTGCACTCCTCCACCCTTCCACTCCTCCACCCTGCACTCCTCCACCCTACACCCTGCACTCCTCCATCCTGCACTACTCCACCCTGTCTGTTACCTTCTCCACCCATTCTCCTACCTCTGTATTTTCTTTTTTTCGGACGTCCAACCTTCTTTTTTCTTATTACGCTTTTATTTCCCTTCTTTCTACTGATTTTCTCATTACTCATTCTTCTTTCTTTCTTTCTTTCTTTCTTTCTTTCTACCTTTTTTGTTCTTTCTACCTCTTTTTTTATTCTTTCTACTGATTTTTCTCGTTATTCTTTCTTTTTCTCATTATGCTTTGTTTCTTTCTTTCGATTTAATTTCTTCCCTTTGTTTTCGCTATAAAACGAACACTACCCCATCGTTTTCTCTCTTTTTTTCTTTCCTTTCGTTCTTTTTTTTCCTGGATATTCTTTACAGAAACCTTTTCTTTTTGCTGCTTTATCATCGCCCCGTCCATTTTCTTTTTTTCTTTACACTTTCTTCCTTTTCACTCGTTTCACCCCATCCTTTCTTTCTTTTTTCTGATTGCTCCTTTACCCCAGCAACTGACTCAGTTCACTCATGCAGCTAAAACACACCTCTTCATAAGTGATGGAATAAAATAAAAGAGCTCTTGGTAGTGAACTCAGACTTTTGTACAATGTCCAGCAGTCTAATGCATGTCTGATAATTGTCTAATAAATGATAGAGTGTGTGTGTGTGTGCGTGCGTGCGTGCGTGTGTGTGTGTGTGTGTGTGTGTGTGTGTGCACGCACGTTTTCTCACTCAGTGGGTTTATGTTCATAACATGCTCTTTGCCCATACTGCAGTGTTGACACACTGAACAGGGTCAAGATGAAAGAAAGTGTGAGAGGTCGTGTGTGTGTGTGTGTGTGTGTGTGTGTGTGTGTGTGTGTTTTGTGACAAGACATAAAAAGGAAAATGAAACAATATCATCAACTGAGTCAAAGTCATCAACCGCATTAAATGGCAATAGTTTTATATTAAATTCATTTTCTCACATCTCAGGAGCGACAGATTTCTATGAAAAATGTACAGTTTTATATTTATTTATGTCTTTATAAGGATTTAAAAAAAATAGTTTTATTGATTTATTTTACTTTATGCCAGCGTGTGTAAATGGTGTAAATCAGGCAGTCCATCATTTCAGGTCAGAAGAGTGGAATGAGCTGAACAAGTGACCTTAGTGGCTCTGAGCGCAGCATGATAGCTGGCACTAGTCACGTTGTCCTGCATGGGTCGGCCAGGAATAGTGCCAAAAGCAAAGAAAGTAACAGGGATTGTTTATCTCGATTTTTGGATCAGTGTTAAATCACGCAAGCAAAAGAAAAAAAAAATCAATAATCTGAATATAAATGTACATTTATCCCACTAAAGCGCAAGCCAGAGGTGACAGTGGCAAGACGAACAGCGCTAAGAGTGTTGAAAGGATGTTTCGAATGGTGAATAAAGGCTAGTTTCTTTCAAGCTCTTTGAGCTGTCGTCGTGATTGTCGTCATGAGCTGCGTCTCAAATTTTCCATTCAAAAATATTTACTAAATTAAATATAGAAAACCCAGATGGCTGCTGGTAGATAAAACAGACCTTTCGGTAGCTTTGAAGACTATACGACAGGTTTTTCAGATGGATTTATAATTGATTTTAGAATTGATTTAACTCAAGCACTAACCATAATCGAGAACCAGATTAGCGACGCTCAGTAATGTTCTATAATTGTACGTACGAAGTCTGAGACACAACACTAGTTTGTTCAGTCAGTTGCAGACACCGTGTCACAGAAAGCTCTTTGTGCTGTCGTCGTGATTGTCGTCATGAGCTGCTTCTCCAATCGACCTTCCATTCAACAGTATTTACTAATCTATACTGAACATACTATTTATGTTGGTATTGAATCACGCGGACAGCGTTAATTTCTGACACCACGGACATACGACGCACCGAACGACCGTAGGATACGCGCAGGAGCCATCGTGCATCGCTGCTAAAAGAAAGTAACCATCTTTACGATTAAAGCAGCAGTTTATAGGTACAAATCTACATCATCCAGGTGAAATTATCCACTGAGACAAGGGTGTGACTTGGGAAGAAAACTGTTTTTTGGGAAGTGCAAATTTTGATCGTGGTCATGTGGGACCATCCGGAGCAGCAGACGATGAGTCACAATTCAGAAGTAGATCATCAGGATGAATCAGACGGGTCCGGAGTTCGAGAGAAGTCACAGCCATTCAAGCGTGATAAGCGTCTAAGCGCGTATAATCCCCAAACAGTTTCAGGAACATGAGCATGTACAGCAAAGAATGCTCTCCCTTCAAAATGCGACAGAATGCGACTCTTTAAAGAAGCCGTGGGTGAACGTGGGAACAGAGAGAGAGAGAGAGAGACAGAGAGGGAAGGAAGGAAGGAAGGAAGGAAGGAAGGAAAAAGGGAAAGAGAGCAGCGTTGAATCCGGACGGTCTCCGATTTCATCTGCAGACCACGGGCCGGCTTTTACTTCTCCTCCCTCTACATAACGGTGCTGTAACACAGCCTGCCAGCATCCATCACACTTTACCACATCCCAAACCAGTGTATCCCCAAGGGGTGTGTGTGTGTGTGTGTGTGTGTGTGTGTGTGTGTGTGTGTGTGTGTGTGTTTATGAGAGCAGCATTGCTTCAACGGACCCGTGTGTAGAATTTTTCAGTGTTTGAGCATTTGATATTTCAAGTGATTAGGAGGTAGGAGGTAAGACGCACTGAAAAAAAAAAATAGAAAGAAAGGAAGTGGCCAAGTTCAAGTACTGAAAAATGGGAACATACTAAGCTCTACTTGAGGAAAAGGTAGGAGGAAAACAAAACAAAAGGCCAGTGTGTGTGTGTGTGTGTGTGTGTGTGTGTGTGTGTGTGTGTTTTGTCTGGAAAAGTTCCACAATCAGCTTTGCTTGCAGCTACTGTCCTTTCATGAGCTTCAGTTTGATTATATTTGAGCAAATTGCGTGTGTGTGTGTGTGTGTGTGTGTGTGTGCAGAGTGAGGGTGGAATAATAAGAGTAACCTGAGTTAACTTTAAATTAGGTCGGAAAAAGGCGTCTTGAGAGGGAAAAAAAACCCTCAAAGCATTGCAAAGCTGTGCAGTTTGTTGAGTTTCTTCAAGGTTTTATTACGTATTTATCGAGTTCTCATTAAGCTTCTCATTACAAGTCTCTAGTACATGCTCTAAATGCTGTGTAGATCAGCTCAGGCTCAAAACTTCAACATAGACGGAGTGTTTTTTTAGTGTCTACAAAAGAGAGACAGAGCAAAGAAAAGGAAAATTACAAATGACAATATTGTAAATTAAAACTAGACAAAATAAATAATAATGTAACACCGGTTAAAGCAGAAAGCAGACAAATATCAATCTTACAATGAGTTAATAAAGTTGTGAGCTGTAAAAAAAAAAAAAAAAAACACTTTAAAATGTAGGTTAATACATAAATGTTGTAATAGAAGTTTATGTAAAATGTATAATTTAGTAATAGTTCAACATTTTCACCCAGTAACACAGAAGTGTTTCAAAATAAGCGAACGAAAAGCTATATTTTTTACTTAACAATATCAACAAATACTTTTTATATTATAATAATATATATATATATATATATATATATATATATATATAATTAATAAATGTTTTTTTTTCTCTATGTTACGTCACCAGCTTGTTGAAGGCCAGAGCTAAACCTCGTGGCAGAGGCAACCAAGTTTTGAGCTGAAATATCTTCAGAATTCATGTTGCTATTCATTTTCACAAGCACCACAAAGCAGCCCCAGATGATCAGTTATCCGAATGTTGCTGCTTTCATTTTGTTGCCAAACCTCCAGAAGGTGTTAGCGACCAAAAAGTTTGATTCTTCTCACTTGAACACAAGACAACACGCTAGTAATTGTATTTCTAATGACGTTTGGTGATGTTCAGGAGCTGCATTTTGTGCGACTTTCTCAGCTTCTTTTTAAACTTCTTATACGCTGTTACTACTTTTCGAACACCAGCAACCGCTTAATCTACTGGTAATGGAGGACAAAGAGATGTTACATGTGCGCAACCATCATAATTATACCCCAGGGAAACAGGACACTGTTAGAGAATAAATGAAAATTAATGTGTTTCAAGAATGAAAAAATAAACACACACACACACACACACACACATATACTACTTAACTGTTGTTTAGAACAAAGATAAATATTTTTCCTATTGTCCGAGGGGAAATGTTTATTAATTATTGAGTATTTTTGTCATTTTTATGAAGACTGCCAATAATTCTGAGGAACGTTGTATACGTCACAGCCATAACGCTGAAAACTCTAAACCATTTTCCTACTTTCCCCATATCTCCTCATTAATCTGAGTCACCCGAGTTCACTGTCATGAATCCTTACAGCTTCTACACACAGACTCTGACCTCAGTGAGTGCCCTTTGTCGCCAGTCTCTTAGTCTCATGCCTCAGTCTGACCTCCACACTAACCAGAATCACCTGATGTTAATAAACACCTCCTCTCTCACTCAGCCATTTTAATGCTTGGCCCCTGACTCAAGAACTTGCCTGCTCCATCCTTCCTGGCTTCCTGAATGGACTCTTTGAAGGCCCTCCCGAGAAGACGGATTACTTGTCTTCAACTCCGAAAGCAACCCGTTTGATGTCGCCACAGTGTTCGCTGACATTTCCAAGAGGCCGAAGGGCGTCTTTTTACTCTCCGCTACCATGCCATGTTCACTTTTCAGACTTCATTTAGCATGGCTTGACTGATTTCTAAGGAGCTGTCTGACATGCACTATATCCTAAGGAGAGCTTAGCATATGGCACTACTTTCTCTGAGTTATAGACACAAAGCTGTCTAAACACAGGATATATTCGCTTCTCTTGATGTTTAATTATCCTCTGTGTCTTTCAAAAGCGGAGCTTAATGATCAGGTGCATCTGGCTGATTTGTTTAAACATCTGAATCGGTCGTCCTGGGACAATAACTTTTCTCTGAAATGTCTCTGACAGTAATGACAAGTGGTAAAGAGATAGAAAGAAAAAGAGAGAAAAGTAGCGTGCATGATGAGGGCTGAATATTCGCCGGAGCCGAGTTTCTGCTCAACGAGCTCTCGCTTTGACTTCCTGCTCCTCCGGGAACCCTGTCTGAGACCTTTTGAAGTTCTTCTGCTCTCTCTCTCTCTCTCTCTCTCTCTTTTTCCCCCTTCCCTTTCCAAACCCTTTCACATGCCAGACTTGACAGCTGTCTTAATGAAGACGTACGCTTCTGAGCCAGTCAGGTCTCCCAGGACAGGAGAACAAGAAAGAGAGGGAGAGAGAGAGCATAGAGACATAGCAATGGAGGATGCTGGGTAGGGGAAAAATCCATTGCATTGTTTGCCCCAAGGCAAACAGGAGGGGATTTTCCTCCACCAGAATGTCTCAATGTCTTTCTGAAGTTCACTTCAGCTCTGGTGTTTTTCACTGCATCTTCCTCCACTTTCCCTCACTCCCCATGTTTATCTCAACCCAGTCCATTTCATTTCTTAACCTCTTCCTCTTCCCCAGTGTCCCTGACGTGCTTACGTGAGCGTATCAGCAGCCAGGTTGTTGCTGTGGAGCTCATTATTAATGGGTCTTCCATCCTTCCACTCTTCTTTTCTCTCCCTCGCTCTCTCTCTCTTTCTATTACGTCATCTTATATGTGAGATGGCCTGGGAAAACCTCTCAGGCTAAATTCTGTCAGGAAAAAAAATCATGATCGTGAACAAACTTTTTGACGCCTCTACTTTAGGAAATCATAAATATATTTCCCCAAAAACAATACAGATGTTTTTATTACGTTTCTAACCTCGCCTTTCCTTTTTGCAAAGATCACCTGAAGTAAATAAGAAGCCAGTTTAATAAACATGGCTCCAAAAACAGTCAATGCTTAATATGGGTGTGTCCCAGTTCCACTATCTGTATCTGTATCTGTATCTGTTTAGTGCTCCAGATGTCCGCATATGTATCTGTATTTGGATTTAAACCTGGAGTGGGCGTGGTCTAAACAGGAAGGGTTTGCTTTTCCGTTTTTCTTTCTTCTTATAAACCCTACCACTACGGAAAATCCCTGATGTAGAAACGGTAGCATGTGTCAGCATGGCGTGTGAATTCTGGCTTTTACAGTTCCTCAGCCTCAGCTACATCACTCAAGTTCATAACTGGTGTCAACAAGAGATGTACGTGGGACTGTTTTTTCGAAATCCGTTCACGCAGTTATGATTTTTGTTTGCACCTGCCCACGATGATTTCTAACAGATTTAGTTGGTTGTACTTCCAAAAATATAAACAAACTAGTAGCATGATGTAAACCACCGCAACCCTGAGCAGTCATTTACTGAGTAAATGCCTCACATTCGTGTTAATGATCAGGGTCTTTATCCTGCAAGCTTCATGTCTGCTTGCTCACGTGATTTTTTCGTTGCGTCTCACAGGATCCCAGTCCCGATACACACCTCCAGTCTCAAGCAGATTCCCCGTGAACAAGCTTCCTGCCAAGCTTTCAGTGCGCCTCCTATTTGTATCTGTAGTCGTAATTGTTTAAAACACGTGTTCATGTTGTGTGCGTGATGTTAACACATCACATCACATCACATATGATTCTGAATAAAGTGCTCATACTCAGTTACATCCTTAGTGTTTGAAGATGTTTTAATTGCTAATATCAGGCTTTGATCAAGTTGTTTGATCAACAGATACATTTCTAATAGATTCATTGTCTAAATACCAGCTTACAAATTATCCATGATGTACACACACACACACACACACACACACACACACACTGTGAAAACTCATTTTTGAAAATTTAACCAATTTTAAATTGGAATTTGGCCAACTGAAGAAAACTTGCTGAATGAATCAGCGTTTTTTTCCCCCAGGTTTCTTAAGATCAGAGCGATGATGAGACTCCGCTTTGTCAAATGGCGTGATAGATTTTTACCTCACATAGAGAGCATCGAGAGACGTGATGCGGATGATGCTTACGATCAACGTGATGACTCCTTTTCCATCCTAAAATTACAACATTTGATAAAGCAAGTGGTTGTATTTCTTATTTTTTTCATATTTCCTTCATTACGCGGATTCAATTAACTGCAAATTAAATAGCAGCTGCTTTTAGACACGCACATCGCTTTTAGATCACTGTGTTGGTTTCTCTCAGTGGAGTTGAGATACAGTTCATGCAAAACACTTTTAGGAAATCTGTAAGGTTTCAACACCTTATAGAAAAATGTTAAAAATTTCACCATTTTCATAATCACTTCACTCCATGTCTCTGGGACAGACGTGCTTTAAAAAAAACCCACTTCCTGTATCCCTGAGATGCTTCATTATTTCGACCGTAGCCTAGCAAGCCCTTTTATTTCTCTTACAAATCCATACAATTAAACAGGACTGATCATTTTTTTAAAAATGTAAAAAATTCACACCTTTAACTCATATGGTCATCATGTGCTTGTCCTGTTCGCACGTGGATTAAAAATGAACGCTAAGCTATTTACACTTGTCAAGCCATAGCTTTATTGTTTACGGTGCATTTTTCCACTGTAACGCTAACGAGAGACGTCAGAGTGGCACCTCAGCTGGGAGATTTGGCTAGCGTTCAAATCGAAAACAAACGTCGCTTTTGTTTTCCGCCATCCGCATTAAAACCAGTCGGGGAATGTGGCGCAGGAGAAGGTGTTGAGGCGCAGAAAACACATTCCACATGCACAGAAGGCACGCTCCGATAGATGGATGAACGTTTTCCGGGGCCCCTGGACAGTGAGGCCCTGGTTGATTTAAGCGCAATGGCTGCAATGACAGCTTGTGTCATCCCACCCGTGACTACGTTTATTTATGGGATTCGGTGTAACATGGTGACAGGGTTCACTTCCTGCCATGCGTGTGCACACACAGAAGCAAGAGCTGCCAGTTCCACTCGACGCGACCGGACTGAGCTCCACTGCATCCGTTCCTAGTTCTCATATATGAAAATCATCGTATAAAAACATGTAAAAACATTGGTATATCATTAGCCTTTTTTTTTTTTTAAAAAGAAAATAAACATTTTGAAGTATTAAATTATATGTTACTTATTTTTTTAACTATCAAATAGTTCTGTCTTTTCGGCGTGGTATATTTTTATATATTTTTAAAAGTATTGCATAATTTTTATATTTATATATTTACACACTTATATTTAGACTTACACTATATTTGTATTATTATTATTATTATTATTAGTAGTAGTAGTAGTAGTATTTCCATCAAGGCATCACAGCTGGAACAAACATCAATTTATATTTCTATAAATTATAAATATTATATGTATTATATTTTATATTTACATACATATGTATAGTTACAATTGTAGCTATTGTTTTATTATTATTATTATTATTATTATTATTATTATTATTATTATTATTTCTATCAATGCATCACACCTGGAACTAACATCAATTTATATTTATATGAATTATATATTATATAATATAACCATTATTTATATATAAATTTATATGTTTAGATATTTATCTTTATTATATATAGTGTTTTTATTATTATTATTATTATTATTATTATTAACACATTATAATTTATATAATATAATGTTGATTTATATTCATACTTATTATACAGGTACCTATTTATATTTACATTTATATGTTTTGTTTTATTATTAATTTAATGTTTATTAGAATTTAATTTCTTGTATGTCACCATTAATGTGTCACATCTGGAACAAGCATCAAGTTATATTGTTATAAGATATATATTCATCAGCATGTACTGTAGGGACGGAAAAGTCTAGAAGTGGACATGAGTGTGTCCTAAAGACGTTCGACTCGAGACAACATAACGTTAACGTGATTTTCCAGTACCTTAGCTATATATTTAGCACAAGACTGAGCAGGTCTTTTGAATCTTTTGATCATTTCATGTCTTCTTTCTGAAGCTGCGTTCCATGTATGAAAGCTGTAGAGCAATAAAAGCAGATTATTATTATTATTATTAGTAGTAGTAGTAGTAGTATAATCCCATGTCCTCAGTAAAGCCATAAGATCAGCTCTATGAATACGGAAAGCAGTGTGGAAAAGCAGATGAGCCGCAAATGTGGAGGAAAAGATGAAAAAAGGAGAGTTTATTCATCTCCGCCATCACCTGTGACGTCTTTGTTTGCTGAGCAGCTCATCTCTCCTTAACCCGTTGTTTGGGAACATTCCGGTCCATGTGGCTCGACTTGTGTGTTTATTTGCTGTTCCATGCCCTAAATGGCCATCTGGTTCTGGGTCACTTCATGCAGGAGAACTAAATATACACTACAGGTCTACATGGAGGTCTCAAAAAAATAACCCATAATCAGCATGGTTACTGATGTCCACGTTAATCAAAGGTTATTATTGTTTTTTAAATTGTAGCACAGTTCTACTGGATTTTAAAATCTGATTGGTCAGAAGGTGTTGGTTGATTTTAATTCATAGTGCGTTCGTTCTAATATGTTATCGTTTCTATAGTAACGGCTAATTTACAGAGGATCGTATGCCTGACACTCTACATAATCGAATGCTAATTAGAAAATAGAACAAAACAAAACAAATAACAAATTATAACACGTTCTGGTGAAGAGACGAGAGTTTGTTTAACATTTACGGAAGGAGTCTCCAGTGTCAGTGCTTTGTAACAGTAACAGAAAATTCTTCAAGACAGTTAACAAGCTATTTTTGTTTGTTTGTTTGTTTGTTTGTATTATTAACATCAAGAGAGGGGAAAAAAAGACAGGAACAATTGTTTATAGTAGTTTTTATAATGTAAATGATAATAAAGAGCTAATATTTTGCAGATGAACAGATAAAAACTGTTCTTTAATTAGTAAAAAAAAAAATTTAATATTTGGCAAATTATAATAAAACACTGCTGCTGTTATTAGAAAATAATCAACTTTGATAACTCCGTTAATTATTTTCCTGTAACACCACGTCCCGTCATGTTTTATTCCTCAAATCATAGAAATTTAAAAGTTGCTCCTTCCAAAATTTTAACATGTACAGTATATTTAAAACTAAAACTGTTTCAAAAGTGTATTTTTTCCCCTATCTTATACTCTTGGATTGGGTAGAACCACAGGATGACCTGCTGACCTCCTGTCTTATTAAACAACTGGAAATCTGTTTTTGTTGACCCAAAGCTAGCATGACTCGGGACGTTTTGTAACGACCTCATTATTCATGACGGGCTTTGTTGTCGCGGGTGACTCGAAAATCTCTCTCCGAAGTAGTCACCTGCCTGGAAACGTTGGGTTCCTTCTTGAAGTTTGCTCGTTGAAGGCTTCGTGTGATGTCAGTGTGTGTTTACCCGAGCCAATTCTCTCGCCTCGAAAATGTCTTCGGCTGCGGGTCACTGCCAGGTGAAGGGATGGAGTCACGGTGCGGAGGGAAAAAAAAAAAGAGAGAGAAGGGGATTAGGAGAACATTTGCAGGGCCATCTGTTGGCAGTGCTGTTTGCTTGTCAGCAGGTTGTCCTGTGGTTCTACAAAATGATAGAGAGAAGAAGGAACGAGAAAATAAGAGTGGGGGAAAAACGAACTCGCCCTTACGTAGCATTTTTAAATCCGTCTTTCTTTCTTTCAGACATATGGAACATTTGAAACTTTGTTGGTGCCAAGAGCTTCTCAAAATTCCTCAGTGGATGGGTCCAAAGTGTTGGACGGACATCAAGGGCACAAGTACATTTCAATCCCCGAGTTGTCAGAAGCCATGTTGGATTTTTCAGCAATCTGAGACAAACTGCTACAGTAATTTCACACTCCAGAGAAGTACTCTGGACTTCCTTAAGTTGACTCACTTCTTCTGTCTTTTTGGAACGCTAGAGAAATCTCTACATGATTCGTTTGGAAATCAAGTCCGTTAAATGCTGATCGACTTGAAACGAATGCCGCGTTATCATCTCCACTCTCAGACCAGGCTCGGATGCTGCTAGTCGCTAGTCCAGGAAGCTGTGTCACATATGGCCTTAATGAGTTTTGCTGCTAAGTGTTGCCTGATGGACCCGAATCTGCGGTTTGGCGCTCTCGACCCCAGCCTGTCTGTTTCCGCTAGCCGCTGAATGACAGAGCTGCTTAAATGACTCGTCTGGGGAACTTTCCGGAACGCGCAGCCGTGTGCGCACATCAAGATAAGGAATTATACCTCGTGCTTTGAAACTCGCTTCCATGCGACTGGACTAGATCCGAAGGGAATCAAAACATGTTGGAGTGATTTCAGCAGAAACATGACACACCATTTTCATATCCAGAAAGAATTCAGGATATGGAGTTCAAAAATATCAGTCCCCTAAGTTCCTTTAAGTTTAATTACAAATACTAATATTGCTAATAATAATAATAATGAGTCGTCACTAGTTTTGTACAGTGTAAGGTGAATGTTTTCATTAAAATTTCAAATCAAAGCTAGCTGATGAGGTGCGTTAGCATTTTATAAACCTTCATATAACGCAAAATACAGTTTTAGGGTCGTATTCTGAGTCGGCGAGTGAAGTGCGAAAGTTACGACAGTATTTACATGGGGAAAGTTGTGCGTATTCAGAGTCAGGTTACGCGTTGTACTGCAACATAAAAAAAGACAATTAAAAAAAAAGAAGAATATAAAGATGACAAGCTATAGGAGTCTAGTATACTGCCAATATATTTGTGCTTTAAATGTAACAATATGGCTTCCACCATCGTTATTCAGCACCTTCTAAAATAGCACTTGATCCAGCACAAAACGTACCGAAGTTACAAATCACTGACACTGGAGACTCCTTCCATAAATGTCAGATAAACGTCTCCTTACAAAAAGCTTCACCATCCCAGCCATATCATAAAGTTTATGATGATTATCATTAGTCTTAGATCATGTGGAGCGTCTGACGTTACAAAACCCCGTGAATGAGCTGTTGCTATAGCAGCGATAACACATTAATACAAACCCATGATGTGCAGCTGCACTAGTGTCAGAGTGGGTGGGATAGGAAATGAATCAACCAATCAGAGTCGAGAATTCAACAGCATTGTGGTTTAGAATCAAAAATAGCAACAAGCTTTAGCCTGTTGTTTAACTGTTCCTGTGAACACACTTTTCGTAACTTTCACATAGTTTAAAAGTGCAGCTTTTTCTTTTAATAAAAGCCATCAACGCGACACATCGAGCCATATCTTACCCCAACATGTTTGTGACGTTAATCAGCCCGAGGTATGGCTGCAGGGAAAGGAGAAGGAGCCTGAGCCCAGGGGTCTGATGCGTGATTAGCGGCTATAGGCAGAGTCTGATCAGCATCTCATCAGTATTCTAGGATCAGCTCAGACTTCCCTGTGCTCCAGCTCTCCTTTTTAGCTTCCCCGCTGATGAAACGCTGCTGTGTCTGAGAGCAACGCTGAGTGCAGACTGGCCTCATCACTTCTAGATGTGTGTGTGTGTGTGTGTGTGTGTGTGTGTGTGTGTGTGTGTGTGGATTAGAGATGGAAAGAGTTGACGGATGCGAAGAGAAAGATGGACAGCCAATCAAACAACAGTCAGACATTATTAGTACCTTTTTTTTGTCGTCATTTTTAACTTAATTCGTTAAGGTACCTTAGGGTTCACTTAAGTTTTTGTAAAATAATCTTAATTATCATTATTTAATTAACAAAATTATATCATATAGACTGAAACAGTAAGGATGATTGCACATAACCGACAGACGCTGATTAAGAGACAACTGCAGTGCCATTTAGCCTGTATAAGTAATAAATGAAACTAATGAAACTAATTAAACTAACTAATCAATCTAACCCAATCTGCGAGGTTTCCTAGCTGAGAGTTTCCTACATTTTGCTCTTAAATGAGTAATAGGGTTGAGTTTTTGTTTTTTTTTCAGTATGGAGTTAGCAAAAAAAAAAAAAAAGTGCCTAACTTGCATCAGTGCTAATGATATGAGGACACTAAGGGCCTTCCAAGTGACTTCATCAGTCAATATCACAATGTAATTGAAAATAATAATAAGAAGAATAAGAATAATTTAAAAAAAAAAGAGTACTTGCTTTTCTTCTTCTCATGATCATGAAGAAATTTGGATCTTCGTGCTGGATGAATATTCCAAATATTTCATAGGGCTGAATGTGTTCAGGTTACAGGATTGAGTGAACGTTGTGGGAATAAACAGATAAATGTTAGTTATTTATCTGAAATATGCACAAAGGATGTTGTGTTTAAAATGTCTTTTACCTTTATTTTACATGTATACGGTACTGTGCAAAAGTCTTAGGAATGCAGGTTTTTTTCAAGTACAAACCTTGGTATAGATTTTTATTTTATGACTTCTACATTATTGATTCAGATCGATGTTTGGAAATTTTTAGAAATTTCAGGCACAGAATGAAACGTTCCAGAAAATTGTTTGTGTGTCAGTAAAGAAAGCAGCAGATTCCATAAGAGACACTTTTCAGATAAAAACAGAATGAAGGCTGCTGG
>CM074977.1:26229104-26270767 GCA_037576825.1 Pangasius krempfi
AATACAATAGTGAACTAACACAAATCAGCTACACATGAAAGCATCGCTTGAAGGATGAAACTAAAGGCTAAAAGGAATTTTTTACAAACATCTGTTACAAGTCACCCGTTCAACTTAAAGTTGCATCATCCGAATTTCCTGAAGATCATGGGAAGAAGAAAAGTAATTTCTCATTGTAATATTGACTAGTGAGATAACTTCGAAATCACAACCCTGTTATAGATATAAAGTAAATTATACATTTAAAGTAAATTATTAATTTAAAAAAAAAAACTTTCAATAAGTCAATATAACATCGTTGATGCCCTCACATATGCTCGTTAAATCCATTTTGCTTATTTGCTAATTCTAACCCTGTTGTTATTTAAGAGTTTTGCTTAGCTACAATTTTGAAAATTATTTAAAAAATTTTATTTTTAAGAGTTGTAAATGGCTTTCCAATTCACAGAGAAAGAGCAAGAGCAAGAGGTAATACAGGCAGAAATGAAAAGATATGCGCATGAGATCAACAGGACAAAGACAAGGCAATATCATAAAGTTATAGCACAATAGTCCAAATGTAAGCACATAGGGAAGTGCCAGGCTTTGCAACTAGAGTCTGGAAAGTTCCTTTCTAAACAGTCCTTAATTGGCGTGCCAATGGAAAGCCGCTGCTAGTTCCCAGGGGAGTCAGAGCTTTGGGTGCGTATGCAGGGTCGATGAAACATCATCTTGCAGATTGTTTCTGAGACTCAGAACTTGTTATCAGGTGGGCCAGGGTATAGGCATTATCCGGGCAGGTGAACCTCTCTACATGGCAAAGTGGGAGCTCCCTCCACTATGACGAAAGGAGGTGGTGTTCAGCATCTCCTAGGGGACCAGGAACTACAGGTTTACAGGCTTGAACTTCTTCAGTGGGAGGCACAGGTTGTTAACCATGCTCTTACGGCCTCGATTCAGGGGCCACCCTGCTCTTTTTGTATAGGGATGGGTCACACAAGATTCACATCTACTTAGGCCCAGACCTTCCCACACATCTACCCTGGTACCTTTGCAGATGAGGGTGGTGACCAAGGACACACTGGAAGGCCATTAGTCCAGTGGACTAGGGAGTTATGGGTGTATTTGACCCAGAGGTGTAACTTACACATGTCTCCCTGATGGTCCCTGCTGATTTTATTAACAGCTGCAAGCTGCCAGTGAGAGAATATTTCATAGTGCTCAGACATTCACACTTCACACTTCCATTTGCAGTGACTCAATGTTTCATGGCTTAACCCTTTACAAGTCTTAACCCTTATCCTTTCTGCAGTTTTATAGACTTTAAATGATGTTGGCCATGATCCGGGATTCTCTGGCTCAAGAGTGGAGGAGTGACAGAGTAACAGAAGGAGGAAAAATGAGAACATTCCCCTCTCTCTCCCTCTCTCTCTCTCTCTCTCTCTCTCTCTGACCTCAGATTATGGGCACGTTTGGGAAACGACTGCAATGTTTACTAAGGGATAGCCAGAGAGAATGAGAGAAAAATGCAAGGTTAAGCACTTTTTAATGAGAACTGCCCTCCTAACAAGCGAGGTGAACCCATAGCAGCCTAATGTGTATACAGACACAGAGAAAAAAATTGTGTTAGAGGTCTTGCTTATATTAACAGTATGTTTGTATGTCAGAATTCTTCCCACTTCCTATTCTACGTATACTATGTTCTTTGGACCATTTATTTCGGATTTGAGTCAATGACAAAGACGGCATGCTGTAATGAGGAACTGCGTAACATAGCCTGAAGTAGTCAAAAGAAGGGATATGGGAATGTTGTTTCAGACTGATTATCATAATTAAGAGACTGGGATTAAATCCATGTGTGGCCTTAGTTCCTTACATAACTGATTAATGATTGCCCACAGCGATTGTCTTTCCCAAAACAAACCAGCAAGCAATTTAAGGTAAATGGTCAATTGCACTTTAATATACTATATATTTACTATACTATAATAGGGTAATAATCTTGATTGCAGGGTCCAAATGTGTAAGATCCCATTAGAACAAGATCATTCATTCATTTTCAGAAAGCATATTATCCTGGTCAGGGTCATGGTGGATCCGGAGCCTGTCCCAGAAACACTGAGTGCGAAGCAGGAATACACCTTGGATAGGTTGCCAGTCCATAACAGGACACTGTTCACACCTAGCATAGCCAATCCACCTACTAGAATATTTTTGGGCGGTGGAAGGAAACTGGAGAACCTTTAGGAAGGCCACGCAGACACAGGAACAACATGCAAAACCCTGAACTGACAGTAACCAGAGCTCAGGATCAAACAAGGGACCCTGGAACCCTGTGAGGCAGCAGCACTACCCAGAGGACACCCAAATGGACGCCGGGAGAACATGCCCAAAAACTCAACACAGAGAGGAACTCGAGCCCAGGATTGAACCAAGGACCTTGCACCACCTTGCTGCCTCTAGAAAAAGATAATATTTACTAATATATATCAGTAAAGCTGGTTCTTTTTAACTTAACAGTCAGCATTACAGTGACAGTAAAATAGATTTCAGTGTTTTCTTTGGATCTGAGTCTAAAATCATTAAGAATATCCTTGCTCCTAGCCCAATCCTGTCTGGATGAAATGTGTATTATCAGCAGCAGCTGTGCAAAACAGTCTCCCTGGGACGCCTATTGATAACCAACTCAACGACAGTATGAAGGACTGCCACCCAACAAGTCATGGAAGCCCTGGGGAAAACAGTACATGGATGCTTGGCACCCATGACAGCCTTTTCTATGCCATTTGGGTTTTTGGTTACTGTCTCCACAAGCTTGGTCACTCATGCATGCCCACAAAATTGTGGAGAAATGTCAGCTGAAAATCTGCATCCACTTATTTCCAAGGTGACTAGTCCTGGACTTAAGAAGTAGAGCATGATTTTTTTTTGTCCCTAGTTTTATCGTTTGAACTCCCCTTTCCTTCCCACAGTCTCAGTCTGGTTCCATTTACAGTGAAATGTTCCATGTGAATGGCCATTTAAAGTGACAGAGTACAAGCCATTTATGCACGTGACACAGAGCACCCCAGGCACGGTACATTAGCTATACCATGGTGAATGCATGCAGATAGACATCGAGAATTCCTACTGAGAAAGCGCATATCAAATAGGACTACTTTGCTATTATGGCCTCTGATAAATGTTATCTGAGTTTCGTCACTTAGATTGAGAAAAGATATGGTCTAATTGAGTGCAATTGGCATTTCCTAAAAGTAAGCTGTGTGTGTAGTGTTGAGGTTTGCAAGGTTCCACAAGGCCTAGTCCCTTTTATATTATTGAGTAGATCTGTCATGTACTCAAAACTGTCTTTCAGTCTAATGAGGTATGACAGTCAGGCTTTACCAATCTTTATCCTTGTCGGCGAATCCAAAAACATTCTCATAAAAATATATTAAATAGGAACATGGTTAGATTTAATAAGAATAATATATTTTTATGTTGTCAGTTTCATGACAAGTTGGTTCTGTTTGAGAGCGTTTCTCAGAATGAACTTTATCAATCCTCACAGGACTACCATTGGACTTTTGTGTTGTGGTCAAATGAGATCAAAATCCAAATCAAACCTTGTGGCTTAGAATAAAAATAAAAATAAGGAACTGCATCCAAGGAGAAGCACTTATTACCAACCATAAAATATTGGTGATGAATCGCTGATGCATTTGGGGTAGTTTTGCGGCTCGTGGTCCAGGGGCTCTTGTGAAGATCGATGGCATCATTTTAGCGCAAAAAAAGGGCTGCATCTGCCAGGAGGTTAATAATTTCCATGAAATGATGTTTCAACAAGATAATAATTGACTCCAAATATGCAGCCAAATCAACACAGCAAGGGAGGTAGGAACATAAAATCAATGATTTTCAATAACCATCTCAGTCTCTGGATCTGAACTGGACAAACCTACGAAGAGTGGACCAACATCCACTACGTTACAGGAAGAGGGTGTAGTGGAAACTTCTGTTTAGTGGAATCTTCACAAAGCTAATTGTTAAACCAGTATTTTACAGGGAAAAAAAAAGAATTTCATAAAGGTGAATTAATAAACATGATTAATAAGCAATTTATTAATTCAGACGTTGATTGTTTATGCTCAGAAAACTAGCAAATAAGTGGCACTAGATACTGAATGCAAATTATAATATTTATCGGTATTTTGGATATAACACCATGCCCACGGTGAAGCACGGTGGTGGTATCATCATGCTGAGAGTTACCCTAATGCCATAACTAATGTAACCCTGATTGCTACTTGTCTAGAACTTTGTCCTGGAGTTGTTTTGATAGCTGATTGGTCTTCATGATGCTGTTTGTTGGGGCATGTTCTGTACCAAACTCTGTGGTCTTCCAGGATCAGGTGTGTTTATATTGATATATAATTCCAATTATGTCCATTTCAGTTCCAGGTTGTAACAAAACAAAATCTGGGTGAAAACTTACGCAAGGTACAGTATATTCACTCTTAGAAAAAAAGGGCCGTTCAAGGATTATAAGGGTTTATTAGATAATTAATGCTTCTTACCTTCCAAAAAGGTCCTACGTAGAACTGTATCCGTTGTATTCAAATGTATATATTTGGAATTAAATCCTAAACGATAATGTTTGCATGATATTTTTCACATATTAAATCAAAACACAGAAACACCAGATCAACTTTAAAGGAGGAGCAAATGAAAATGAAGGCCAATTTGTTAGTAGCATAATTCATTGAATCATTTAGGGAAACTTTCAGTCCATGTCAACTTTTTTTTTTTTTTTTTTTTTTGCTGCATAGCGTTTTTCAAAAGCAAGAACATATGCTGAAAATATGTTAAGGCCAGGGTTTTTTTCTCAGTTCCAATAATGCAAAGTATGGACTTGAATTCCTGGGAAGAATACTCTCGACAAATTTCATTTTACATAAGAATTCATTTTTTTTTAAAAAAAAAGGACCTCACAAGGACTCACAAGAATTGTATAGTTTGCATATGTGCTGCATAGTTTCCCTTAGTGTTAACCAGACAGGTAGTTAGGTTTGATCATAGGTTCAAATCATCAAGGATGAGAAAAAAAACAACTTGTTGTAGGATTTGTGGCCAAACCTGATCATTGCGCTTGATCATTATTAGGTCACATGACCATAAGATGTACTGTATGTGTGCTGAACTTGTGCTAGGAAGGCAATAACTAGCAATGCTTCTCTGACGTTGAATTTAAGCACTTTCTATATTTCATTATGTGTTTTAAACTTCGTTTTATCAGCATGGTAATAATTACATTATCCAACCTCCGAATGTGAAATTAATCCAGTCCAACAAGGCTTAATAGTCAACCTAGGAATAACTATCTATAACCATTAGTACCTTTTCAAACAAGGTTCACACATTTGTCTTACTATCCTTGTGAGGACCTTCCATCGACGTAATTATTAATGCAGCTAATTAGTATTATGCTTACAACTAAACCTAGCCTTAACGTCAGTAACTAAAAGGAGATATCTTAGCTTGTTTGTTTCTTTGGGTTTTTTTTTTTTTTCAGTAAAAGCTACACTATGTACAAACATAAAAGCACTTTTCCCTGTGAGAAGGAGCCAAATAAGGACCCCACAAGGTCTAAAATATCAGCTATTCCTATCCTTGTGGACACACACACACACACACACACTCACACTCTCTCAGACATTCTGTTCTGGCCCTTTTCCATTTCCCATTGTGTTCGTGCACCTGGTGGGACGTTGGATTTGTGTGTTGGAGAAGGCAGCATGAGAGCACTGTGAACACAAGCAAGCATATGACAGCTCAGTGGGGTAGAGCCGGGGTAGATGTATGTATACGTATATGTGTGTGTGCCAACCTGGTTTTATTTCTGTCCTAATCGTATCATCCTTAGGGTGCATTTGATTGACGTATGCTCCTTCCTCAGTTCAACCGGCTTCCTGGAAAACGTGGCCTGTAGACGGGTATGCAGATGTGTGCGTGCAAGCCGTTGTGCATTTCTGCTCTTTCTGTCTCTCAAGCCAGATCACATGAAACCAACGCTTTATTCGCTCCTGACCACTATATGTATTTGTTTGAAGTGCTGCCTGTGTGTGTGTGTTGTGTTCACACACTTTCAAGCTCTCCTTTGAGCTCAATCCCAACCAGTACATATTTTTTCCACCTGTGTGTATACACTGTGTATACACTGTGTGTATGCGTGTATGTGTGTGTGTGTGTGTGTGTGTGTGCACATTTAAGCTCCGTTTTAAGTCTACACTCCTTCGCTTTCTACCTTATGTCATTTGCTTGCTTTATTAATTTCCCAGAACATGCACGCTGGATGTTACCACACAGGATGGAGGATAAACAAGAAAACCAGTTCAAAGGCATTTCGCCATGTACTTAATCCCATGTATATGAAACATAAACCATTTCTTTTTCACGGAGCATGAAGTGTATGGCACACACACACCATCGTGTTGTGGGGCCTGTGCAATGCTGCCCTTTCCCATCATTACACACTGCAATGAAAATACCTTGAATGTAGGCCAATGTGTATATTAAATATTTCTCATTATGAGACACTTTTTTTGTAACTTTGTTATATTGGCAGATCATTTTTTTTTTTTTATTTCAAGCATTTATTTCTAGAACTAAGCAAAATGATCTGCAGATGCAAACAGAATGAGAGAATTTCAGTTTAGAAATTGTAAAAGAAATGTTTAGAAATTGGTTAAATATTCTTTAGAAGATCATGACAAGATCAATTAGACCATATCTATAACATAACATCTTTTTTTTTTTTTTTCAGTGAAGAGCAGAGAAGCAGCTAGTTTGGTGCCAAGAAGAAGAAAGAGATCAATTCTACATTCCTTGTAGTAGATGTGTAGAAAAACTAGCCACATTGCCAGATTTCCATTACGATAAGAGCTGATAGGAGATTAGCTGTGTTATGTTTGGTTTTATTTTACAGTAGCAGCTGAAATATAACTTGCTTTTTGTATATTTTTTTCCAAAAGATGAAAAACTGTTAGAGATATAGACAGAGATCTTTTTGCTAATTAGATTTAAAAGCTAATGCAGTACCACTAGCCTCACTGCTAGTATTATGTTACAGGAACAGCTAGCGTAAACGTGCCAGCTGTTGGATTAGCACTGTTTATTAGCATGTTGGGTTTTTCATTATAATTTCATTATAATATGATCTTATATATTATAAAGTTAACTGTATACTGGCTTTCAAAATCTGGAGAATTATTCTTTATCCGCTTCTGTTTCATGTCAACCAGATGTACAGGGAGATGTTTTTGCGAACTGGATTTAATGGCAAATACAAACGCAGCAACACTTAGCACCCCACTGGTTTTCTGTTACAGTAACAGCTAGCATAAAACTTCCATCTTGAACGTTAGCAGTTTTATGTTGTTGTTTTTTTTTAAGTTACAATAGCAGCAAGTGTAAGAACGCTTCAGGTGAAATGGCTCCTGATAGATTATTTTTACTCACTTCGCTCGTCCTGCTTGATGACAACCAGACAAAGTGAGAGCTGTTTTCACTAATCCTGCCGGCTTTAAATGAACATCTGTTTTTTTCAACACTTTTAGCTCTCCCTGAGGCTCAGATCTATTAAAGCAAGGTTGAGCGGAAGAATTCATACTACGTTACGATCACGATAATGTAACGCTAATCATTTATCGCTTTTCGTGAGAACTTAGTGACAGTGAATGAAATGTCAGAAGGATCGTTCATGTAGTCATGTAGTGGTTTTGTGCACATGGAAACCCTTTTCACAGAAATCTGTTCCAGAAAGATGTGTTTATTTTCAAGATTTAGTTGAAGTAAACAATGTAAAACCAATAGGAAAGAAAAGATCATTCCAAATTTGACTGCAATAAATACAATATTGTCAAAGCAATTACAAGATTACAATGTACATTAGATAAAATGGATAATTCTAGTATAATTTGCGACTATAATATGCAATCTATAACTGTCTCTAACACTAATATGCGCTATGATAACTAAGATTAAAAAGTCAACACCATATGAATAAAAAGTACCATCCACTTCCTGATCCCATCCCCATCCCATGACGCCAGTTATCTTAACTACAATGCACAAGCCTCCTCTGTCCCGCCAATTTCACCAGGGATGTTAAAGAAATGACTAATATAAAAGTCAGCACGCACAGTAGCAGTAAACAGGGCAATGCAAAGAACCCCAAAAGCCCACACAGTAGTCAGGCAAGAGTCTAAAGTGAACATCAACACAGAATATAACTTCTTGCGCTTTATCCAAGGCCAGGACTTTATAATGTGAGTGAGAATTTGCGTTGCTTAACTAATAAGACATGGACGCGCTATTTAGCTAGTATGTGGTCCAGAAGACTGCATCAAGACTGTTTGTTTAATTACATTCCTGCCCACTCCTGAAGAAATGCTGACCTATCCTGTCTGTTCCCACAAACACTTTGGACCAATCCAACCTCCTCCAACAGAAAGTCCAACCAATCCCAACCACTCCCACAGAAAGTTCAGCCAATCCCACCTGCTCCCACAGAAAGTTCTCCTGCAGAAAGTCCAACCAATCCCAACCACTCCCACAGAAAGTTCAGCCAATCCCAACCACTCCCACAGAAAGTTCTTCTGCAGGAAGTTTGACAAATCCCAACCACTCCCACAGAAAGTTCAGCCAATCCCACCTGCTCCCACAGAAGGTTCTCCTGCAGGAAGTTTGATCAATCCCAACCACTCCCACAGAAAGTTCAGCCAATCCCACCTGCTCCCACAGAAAGTCTGAACAATCCGCCTGCTCCTGCAGTTATTATTGTTTGCACCTGTCCACCATATTTTCTGACAGGCTGAGCTCGTCTTGTTTCACGAAATATCTGACCACCAGAGTAGGACAGAAAAACCATCTACATGTTTGACTTTTGTTGGATTCCTCAGGATCCCAGTCCTGACGCACACCTCTAGACTCATGCAGGCAAGATCTGGCAGTCAGATATGAAGTTTGCGGGGCAAAGAACCACCATATAAAGCATGTTAGTCATGGTGCAGGTGCAGTTTTATCAATCTTCATCTGTCTGTTTCAACTGTCTGGTGCCCACTGTAGCCTCAGATTCCTGCTCTTGGCTTCCAGGAGTGGAACCAGATGTGGTCTTCTGCTGTTGTAGCCCATCCACCTCAAGGTTTGACATATTGTGCATTCTGAGATGCTTTTCTGCTCACCACGGTCTGAAAGAGTGGTTACTTGATTTACTATCACCTTTCTGTCAGCTTGAACTTGTCTGGCCTTTCTCCTCTGATCTTTCAAATCAGCAAAGCATTTCCATCTGCAGAAGATCCATTCACAGGACATTTTTAACCACTCTGTGTAAACTCTAGCGACTGTAATGCTTGAAAATCCCAGGAGATCAGCAGTTTCTGAAATACTCAAACCGGCCCATCTGGCAACAACAACCGTGCCATGTTGAAAGTCACTAAGGTCCCATTATTTATCCTGTCCTGATGTTTGATGTGTACATTACCTGAAGCTTTTGACCTGTATCTGCATTTATGCATTGCGCTTCTGCCACATGATTGGAATACATAGTGTTAGGCTCAAACAGAGATGAATTATGTAATAGTTAGGGTTCTTAGAGTTCTTAGAGAAATTTGATTATTTCTCTGTATTTTAATACTGGCTTTCTTTTGTCTTGAAACTATTCATAGTTGAGGAGAACCTTGACTTGGTCTAGATCTTACCATTTTTTTCTCTGAGCAGTCAGCATCTTTTTTTTTTGTGGTCTGTTCCTGCATCATAACTGAATACACTGGCAATCCTTATCCCGTTAGGGCCTTTTAGCAATCTAATTTGGATTGTATTTTAGCTTTTAAATTGTGTGTTTTTGGTTTTCTGACCCCTGGCTTGAGTTTGAAGTTGTGAGCCGACAATGCTATAAACCCTGTCAGCATTTGGCAATCCACATGCTCTTTGTGAGATGAACGGCTCACAAGTGGAATAGCTGAGGTGAAAAGAAGGGTATTGGAGGGAAAAGGCGTAAGGAGTGTTTCCACTTTGGCCTTCAACAAAACAGCGAAGACGTGTAGAGTGTTACTTATGCTTACGTGGATGAGCTTACCACAGACACACAATCAACAATCGCGTTGATTGCCTTGCCCTCTCTCCCTGTATTCAAACCAGATCTGCTAACGTATACAAAAACCACATAGTGAATGCTCGCTACATAAACACACGTCAGCCAAGGAAAGCTGAGAGAAAGAGTCAAGGCTGAGATGAGCAAGTGGTACGGAAATAGTATGTACCATCTATTGGAAAGGGATGAAATCTGACTCATTCAGAGTCAAGTGTGGAATACGACATGCAGGTTTATGTGACCAAACACTCTGTTTGCTTCAGTGTGGTCAATGACATGATTACAGTTAATAAAAATGACAGAAGGTCAGACAAAAGTGAGTTCAACAGCAGTTAGGAGTAAATTGCTGTCGCTGCACAAACAGTGCTGCGTGTGCTAAGACCACACATAATGTGGAAGATGCTTAAGGCGAAGTCGAGTGGTGCAGTGTGTGTGTGTGTGTGTGTGTGTGTGTGTGTGTGTGTGTGTGTGTTGCATCAGATGAACTCAGCAAGAAGACAAGCTGCTTCTCTGTGTCCACACACAGCACACAGGTCTGCTACACAAACAGCTGACATGTGAGGAAACACTTCACTGCAGTACTGCAACTTCTAGACACACACACACACACACACACACACACACACACACACACACACACACATTTGTCTTACTATAATTATGAGGACCTTCAGCTGACATACTTATTAATGTAGCTAAATAATGCTAATCCTAACTCTAAATCTAACCCTAAACCTTAACCTCAGTAACCAAAAGGACATATTTAGACTCTTTTCATTCATTTATTCATTCATTTATTTATTTATTTATTTGTAAGTAAGTTTTCCTCATGGGGGACCAGCCAGATATTCCCACAGTCCTTGTCCCTGCCGAGACAATAAAGACGTATCCTTGTCCCCACATGCATATAATACACGTATCCAGACAATATACTGAAACACGTGCCATACCTTCATCAAACCTTTTAGCATATTGGATTTTTAATTGCCTGTTTTTCATCTCATTTTAAGCATTCCTCATTTTTACTTTCTTTTTTTTTTTTTCAAGATTGCTTCCACACCCTGACACACATCTCTTAATAACCGCCTATCTTTGCCCTCAGCCACTGGGACAAAACGTTAAAACATATTTAACTGGATTTCCCTCTCATTATAATCTGTTTAAAACATCTGCTACAAAGCTTTTCTCTACACTCACAAGTCAAAATGTCTTTTAAGCATATAATAATTACAAAGCATGGAGGCTGAGACGGACCTGTGTGTCCAAGGAATAAGACATAAAAGTTGATTATTTTCCAATAACTGCATGTCCTCATGTTTTATTGCTCTTATACCACAGTAACTTGCCAATTATTACAATTTGTTATTTATGTCATGCTCTGTAACGGTTTGTAATTTACAGTGTGTTATTTAACATTGTAATTTACTGTTACTTTATACTGTATACAGTGATTAACAGTCGTTCCATCACCAGTCTCTTTTTTTCACTCTTGAAGTTAATAAGATAAACCGCAACTTTTCACGTTTCCGAGAAACCAGAAAGTGTAAACTCCTCTGTCCTGAAAACCTTCCTGTGCTGGGAAACTTTACAAAGCACTGTGACTGTTATAAAAACTGTTATGTAGCATAAACGTGACAAAAACTTCACCACATCAACAAGGACGTTTTTTTTCTTTGTTAAATAAAAACACCTTTTTAAATGCGCTTATCATTAGTCTTAGATATCGTGCAGCATCAGCTGTTACAGTCGGAACTACTATACGAGCCTCGCTATTATATAAAATCAAGCTAGACCTTCTGACCAATCAGAGTTCAGAATTCAACAGCACTGTGGTTTTATATACTGTATTATATAATACAGAGACGCTTTGAGCTGAGGTATTTGATTTTTTGACCCGGCCTTTTTTGACCCGGCCTTTACGTCTAAATCAACAATCTAACATACAACATATGGGTAGGTATCTGTTTTGTTTTTTTTCCACCAGAACCAAAACAATACTATGACATTTCAATGTATTTCAATTACACATGATCTACATTTACTGATTTACTGATTTGCTCACAGATTATGATATAAGCATTAACTAAAGGACACACCTACTCAAGCCGCATTTGTGATAGATTGATTTCAAACCGCATAGGAGCCTCAATGATAACAGGATTTTTTTTTTCCTCTGGCGTGTTTGGGCAGCTGGAGAGTATGAGCCTGAGAAAGAAAGAAAGAAAGAGAGAAAGAAAGCAAGGATTCACTTAAAAGACCTAATGAAAGGGTTCCACGTGAGGATTTCGGCTCCGCCGTCCTCAGGTTACAGGAGATTTGAGTGGACCATGTACACTGGCCATGGAGAGCTCTTCATGTTGACTAAGGATTCATATCAATTGTAAACATTTATTTTGGAGAGGAGCTGATGCTTGGTTAGTGCTTTTGTGAAAGTGTGATGCTCTTGGTCTTGGGTACAAGATTAAGGATTAGAACTAGGATGTTAGGCCAACACAGGACAAAGGACGAACTTTGACACCACAACTTTAATCAACTGTAAATGTATTTCACTACAATGGCATGGAAATGTTTTTTTTTTTTTATATAATTTTGACAAGGCTAAATTCCTTCAAAGATCATGTTGGGTAAAGAGCCAGTTTAACAGTGAAAAAACAGCCAGTCTGCCTAAAGATGTCCAAATCCTTGTTAGTGAATGTCAGACAGTGAACGTCAGGCTTTGATCAAGTTGTTGGATAGCTGCTGTATATGTTATAGTGAGATGGCCATGAGCCTAATCAAATCCGATTATAACCAGACACCAACTCTCAAAATGTACACAATGTTTTTGCATTTTTTCACTTTTGGGGGTAAGAAGGCTTTAAAATGCTAGAACTTTACTTCTGATTGCGATGCAAAAGAGAAACACATTTCAGTTCGGGAAAATCTGTAGTCAGATGAACGGTGTCTGGTGAACGGGGCACCATTAAAGCCGTGCCATTAGAAATTTAGATTTAAATACAAAACTCTGTGTTTGATTGCTTTTCCCTGCCAGTGAATTTGCCGGCATTTTGAAAGTGAATCTAAAAAATTGAATTAATAGAGAAACTGAATGCTTTTACACTGTCGCAGGCAAAATCGTACATTTTAAAAGATCCTCTTTGATTGCGAGTTGAGATTGACGGTCTTAGATGTGTAATATGTAATGCGACCAATGACAGTCGACGCTAAAGTTCTGGCTGAAATAAAAAAAAAATTGCTTAAAATTTTGAGCGTGAGCGTTGCTATGACACTCCTCTAAAATCCACCAATAGGAGGACGGCATATGATTACACAAAACCCAGTAGTTTGTTGATTTGCGGCAGCAGACAGAACGTCTCTAAAATGTCTCATTACAGTTATACAAGGATGTGACATGGAGAGAAACAGAGCCACCGTCATCGTTTAACCTGACACGTAGCACACGTGTTAGCGCACACGTGTTAGCGCACACGTCTGTTACAGAATTCTTATAATTCATTCATCTCATACATCTCATGTGACAAGTAATAATTGTGACAGATCGCTGGAATCGCAGAGTATAAAAACAGCTTAAGGCACGTAATGCGTTTTAAATGTCAAACATTCAATTCCGCAGAGCTTCAGATGTTTCGGATCAAACCATAGAATACAAATTCAGTTCAAAATTCGATGGAATAAATTTCATAAAATACTCATATTTGCATTTCAGTTCAAATTCCTAATTGACGCGATTCCCAACTCCATAGCTGGCACACGTTTAATATCCACAGCTATAGAGTTGTTTGAGTTCATTACTATAGTGAAGAAGAAAATCACTGGTTGGGAAAAAAAGAAAAAAAAACTGGTGTGAACTTGTGCCTCCCAAACAGAAAAACAGAACAGATAAATGTTTTTTTTTTCTGAAAGAAAATATTAATAAAGGACATTCAAGAGGCTCCATCATTCTCTGGTTATTGCATCATTTGACGCTAGGCTCCATCAACCCCTCGTGGCTTTATCTGATATCTGTACAGACATCCAGATGATTCAATTGTCTAGCAGAGTAGTGAATCAGAGTGAGTGGACCAGTAATACATTTAAAGCGTAGAGAACAAAACAGATCAGCATGAGCGGAGAGATAGGAGGAATGAAAGGAAAGGAGAGTTATGTCAGAGACGGTTTGCTGGGGATGAAGATCCTCCCTTTGGATTGTTTTCATTTAAAAATAGATGATGACAGCCAGCATATGCCAGCTGCATACTCTCTCTCTCTTCTGAGACACACACACACACACACACACACACACACACACACACACACACACAGTACTTTTCCCAACCATCCTTTCAGTCAACTCATACTTGCTTGTCAAAGCAGTATAACTGGGGCAGGGGAAGTTTCATTGTTGAGGTTCCTAGCAACAACTCTACCAAGACTCTTTATCCTGAAATGCTCAGTTCTACTTAAGAGACTTGAAGAAATATAAAAACCAACTAGAATTTTAACACATACCTGAGAACCTGTTTACTCAGAACTCCTCTATAATGCATGTCTAGGGGCAGCTGTTAAATTCCATCACTACAAGTTTTACAACACTTCACTATCTAACATAAATCCAACTCAATAATGATATGAGGAGGAGACAAAGCGGTTCTTATGAATTTTTATCCATTCGTTTAATTTAGAAAAAACACTCGATACTGAAGAACTCAATGAAACATTGACTGCTGAGGCATCAATAAACATCTACACAAAACATATTACACAATGAAACTGTGATATGATGTTTATTGATGCCCCAACAACTGCTCTTAGACTTCCATTATAAGTGAACTAAAAGTTTATGCGCCATCCTGCATGACTAGCTACTTTACTAAGCAATCAGTCATAAGGAAAGTTTTCTTCAGACAATTGCTGGTTAGCTAATGTATAATAACACTTTTGGAATGAATTCAAAGACACATTAACAATGAAAACAAACCTTAACTACCTAGCTAATTTAACAAACTAATGTCCAAAATGTAACTCATTAGCTTATGCAATAGATTTACAAAATTACCTAGCTAGCTACTTTAACGCACAAAACCCAACTACCTATCCCATTTAACAAACAAATATTCAAAACTTAAATAGCTAGCTAATTTATCAATCTAATGTATAAAACCTAGCTAACTAGCTAGTCTAACCAGCTGAATTACAAAAGTTAACTAGGTAATTTACCAAACTTATAGTTAACCTAACTCAACATACTTGGAATTTGAGATTTGTAACAAGTACTTTGAAGGTCAGAATGAAAATGTTAAAGAAAACAAGTCATGTTTTCAATTATAGTTAATCGTTTATAACATTTGATGTTTTTTTCTCTTGGAAATTTACTTAAGTCAAAGTACAATTCTTTCAGAATAGTATTTAAGTGCATTAACAAGATACCCAGGGTTCAATTATATACTATTGTACCATCAATCGGACATCTTTGCACCTTTAGTATGCATCTTTTTAGCTTTAGAAATAATTTAAGGTACATAACTGGACCTTAAAGTCCACTGAGGTGACACCACATGTACCCTTGACAGTACCACCCCAGTGACAAGGAACAATACATATTGTTACCTTTATTTCTGAGATTTTAGTGAACTAAGATGTTTGGGAATGTTTAATGTATAGCTACAGTGCCCCTGGTGGCTGTGAATATGAATTACACACACAAACAAACCCCCAACTGCTTTGTCTCGCTGCAACCCACAGCGCTCCAGTCCACAAAACCATAAGTTAAATTGTTTTGTGAAACGGCAGGTCGTTACTGGAGCTGGGTTTTAACGTCCCAGCTTCGCCACTGCCATTTTTCATCTGGATGTCTGCAGCAGGCATCTGGAATTATGGGATATCTGATCCTCTGCCCCCCTGATGCCTTTTTCTGATCACTCCATGGTGTAGAATTACAACAACAACAAAAAAAAACAGTAACATATCCGGATCATTTAGTCCAGCTGATTCGAGGTCTGCTCTAAATGAAAAGACTGGAGAAGATTGTGATTTAATTTAGCGCTCCGTTTTAGATGCTGTGGCTAATAATACACACGCATAATCCTTGTCAAAGCAGGCTCGAGCCGCAGTTTGGCGTGGGTGAGCTTGTATTTAGAAGTGAGCCAGCTGAGCTGAAACCTGTAATGATTATGCAGAACGAGTGCATTCGTGTTCAGTGTTGTGCGGAACCTCATCCCCGGATAACGCACGCATTAACCATGGCCTGTAAGTGCTTCCTTGTGCTTCAAGCAGCTGCTGCAGTCCTTCAGACAAACACACACACACACACACACACACACACACACACTTGTACACTATGCCTGAAGAACAACTTAAAATGCATTTTTTTCTTCCCATTGTATTAACCTAAAGATGGCTTTGGGTTAAACTGAAGAATCAGATCCTCTATTGCTGAAAGCAAAGGAAGCAAAGAAAAAAAACAGGCAGATAAAAAGAGAAAGAAAGAGTCTAGGGAGCCCTTAAAACACAGGCCTTGATGTATGTCATTATAGGCAGCCGGCCTGACGCCCACACAATACCTGCTTATACCAGCCTGTATAAATTACACCTAGAACTGACAGGTGAAGGAGAGAAGGGACTCTGTGTGTGTGTGAGTGTGTGAGAGAGAGAGAGACAGAGAAGGGAGGTGTTAAAAGCATGCGCCAGCTAAAAATACTGCAGATCTTTCCATGTAATTGCAACAAAAAGCTAGTTAGCATGGCAAAGCTGGAGAAATGATGGCGTTTGGAATCAATTACGCCATCATCGCGACTGAAACGACGGTCAAAAGCTCTGAAAATATTTGCAGAAGATTGAGTGGTTGGGTTCGGCAAGAGAGAGCACAGTAATTGTCACTGAATACCCTACTCAACAGCGAAAAATCTACGGCGAGAGGCCCAGACTGCACGATTACGGCTGTTTTTATTGCAACCGAATACGCTGGCGTGGTAATTGACAGCCTGCAGGAAACGTGAAACTTTAGATAGAGTCAGGGGTTAGATAGGAGCCAGAGCGCATATTGAGATATCAGGATGTTTAATGATGAGTAGCGCAAACAGAAAGAGGGAAAGAGCGATAGAAGGGTGACTAACAGGTGCTCAGGGAGACACTTCAAGCAAGCCATCCCCCTCCACTCCACTCCACTCCACTCCATTCCACTCCACTTCTCCCCCAGTCTCTCCGAAAAGAGAAATCTCTGTCACCACAGTTGTATGTTTATTGAGAAGAAGCAAGGGAGGAAAAGAAACGCGGCTTTCACTCGTCCTTCAAGAAGTGTGACACCGGGTAGAATGAGCTGCTATTGTGTGAGAGTCGTGAGAGATGGAGTTGGGGGAGTAATAAGATATAAAGTTAAGCAAGAGTGAAATGGCAGGAAAAGAAAGCCCATATCTCAGCGGGTTGTGTTTAATTTATGAAGCACGGCTTGGCGGAATTCAGAGCACGGTACGGCTGGCATTAGGAATTCGTGCCTGAGGAGAGACAGACAGAATGTGTCAATTATGATGATCCAGGGCCAGGTGTATAAGCAGGTCAGTGTGTGTGAAAGACAGAGGGTTCAGCACTTCATAAAAATGTCATGTCTACAAGCTAGCAAGTACACAACCTAGCAGCAAGCGCGGTCCCTAGCTCGTTCTGTCTCTCTCTCTCTCTCTCTCTCGCTGTCTCTCTCTCTGTCTCTCGCTCTGTCCTGGTGCCGATTAGAGGATACGTGCGCCACATCCCCTCCCCGCCCCCCCCGCTCTGTCAGCACCTGTCTACAGTGGCTTCCATACATGACCTCCTCTTATAGAGCTCCAATTAGACGGTCAGAGGTCAACTGGATGGAAAACACAGCAGAGCAGAGGCGTTTAACGGCAGATAAATGTAGCCAGCCTGTCACAACATTTTCTCTGTGCCATTCACAGCGCCATTTCCTTTCCAAAGTACTCTGACGTTTCCAGACTCTGACGTCTCGGCCCTGCTAATTTATGTCTCCCGGATTACAATAGATGACTTTGTGTCCTGGCATGGACGCGGCCACACAGGGTGAATGGACTACGCCATGTTAAGAGTTCCCTTCAGAGCACTTCACGTAATTTCATGTACATTTCAACCAAATGGTGCTGACTGTTACAAAGCACTAATACTGGAGACTCCTTCCAAAAATCTCCTTAACAGAACCAATCAGATTCAAGGATGCAACAGTGCTGTGGTATAAGTACATATAATACACATGTATAATGAGACATTTATGAAATAATTTTGTTTGTAAATAATAATTTTTGTTTAGCTGACTTGCCATTAACTGCGAATTGCATTCTGGGAGAGCACCAGCTTCTCGTCTAACAGGGTGATAAAGTCAAACGAGATGCAGTTTGAAAGTTTGTTGGGAATGGCACCTTGTTATTTCAGGTCAGCTGCCAACAATGGGAGCCGCAGCTACATTCAAGCATTAGGAAAAATCACTTGACCAAAGTCGATCCCCACAATCTGCCAGAAATTGCATTAGACTTGAAACCAAGGGAAACCCACTAGCTTCAATTAAGGCTCGTTTCAAATGTTTATAACTCTTTAAATGACTCTTGTGGTGAGGAGAGCCCCTTATTATAACATAGTGGGGGAGAAAAAAAACAAAAAAGCCTTTGAGATTTCTAGTGCCTGGCATTCAAGTTACAGTTCAGCGTCACACGGGTGTGTGGTGTCACTGCAGGAAGCTTGAAATATACACATGTATTTGGCAACATGACTGTCACTCCATGTCAGAATCATTGCAGTCAAGATTCTAACTGTATCCCAGCTCCGGGAAGAGAAAAATAAAATCTGGCAGGGAAAATGTAGATGTATTTCATCCATGATGAGTGCAATACTATACAGCTGCTGGGATACAGATGTGTACTGTTCATTCTACATCCATCAATCAATCAATCAATCAATCAGCCACTGTTCATTCCAAGAAATTAATAAATGAATCAACCATTGTCAGTGAGTGAGTCACAGTCCATTCCAATCAATCAATCAATCAATCAATCATTGGGTCAGTTAGTCAGTCCCAGTTCGTTGCTATCAATCAATTAATCAATCAATCATTCAGTGAGTCATTCAGCCAGCCACTGTTCATTTCAATCAACCAATCAATCAGTCAGTCAATCAATCAGTCAATCAATCAATCAATCAATCAATCAATCAATCAATCAATCAGACTGATTGATTAATTCTAATCGATCAGAGTCAATGAGTCAGGGAGTGAGTGAATGATTGAGTCAGTCAGTCAGACAGGCACTTTTCCTTCCAATCAATCAATCAATCAATCAATCAGTCAATCAGTCAGTCAGTCAATCAATCAATCATTCATTCAGTGAGTCAATCAATCAGCTGGCTGCCAGTCAGTCAGGTTTGCTAATTCTCACTGTAGAAATAATAAATTTCTCTTTTTTAAATACACAAAAATAAGTTGTTTTTTTAAATCATGATACTATTCTTGATAAAATACTAGATATTATTTGATATTGTATTCACAGTCATAGTATTGTCCAATCCTGATGGAAATCCTGGAATAATTGGCCAACGAGACGACACTGAATATGTGATCTTGTGTTTGGGCCATTAACATGAGTATTGTGGCACACTGCATGCTGGGAAGGCTTTTTGGCCCACATCTACAGCCTACTACAGTTGAAAAGTGTCCTCGTGCCTTTCATCTTCTTCTTTTGTTTGCTGTTCTCCCCCCCTCGTCCCCCCACACCTCACTTTATTTTTGTTCTCCAGCTCAAAGGATGTGCACACATTCAAAACACCTGTTTATTTTTGCTCGAGTGTAATGTTTGCAGACTCGCCGCTTGTCCCTGTCGAGTGCAAACAGACGGGATACACAACGGTGGCAAACACCTTCAGCCAGGAACCAACAACTTGAGCACACATTTCAACCCGCAACTCTACAAAGATTACTGTATAATGAAAAATAAATAATAATAGCTGCAAGCAGTGATTAAGGGACCCAAGCACTTTTTGGCTCCACCCCTTAGCAATAACGATCGGAAGCCATTGGTACCATCGGCACTTGTTCCCATGGAGATATACTAAATTTGAAGGTAATATGTCAAGCAATTGCTGAGATATTGCCTCACTTCCTGTTTTCACTAGCCTGTCCAAGTTGCGAATGATCTCATATCTTTTTTAACAATGTGTCACATTGCTAAAGATATGTGACAAGTTTGGTGTCAATATGTAAAAAAATTTCCTGAGATATGCCTTCACTTCCTGTTTGACAAATCTGTTTGCACGTTATGGACGAAACACGGCACCTTCCAGGGAAGCAAGAGGAAGAAGAATCATGATTTGAAGAAGAAGCGAAATTTATTTAAAATGGTAGGAAATGCAATATGACCAAAATTAACAGGATGGTATTCATTAAATTCGGCATGATCCAAAGAATCTGCGGAAAGCGGAATCGCGTTTCTATGACATAGCGTTGTTGAGTTGTTTTTGCAAACGTATGTCCAAATTGCCCTATTGGTGGCACTAGAATGGCATGCACCAAAACGTGTACTTAGCATTCAACAGGCAGACTTAGACTACCTTATCAAACTGCTGAATTAGAAGAAGAAGAAGAAAATGTACAATTCCAATAGAGTGCCTACTCATCTTCAGTGCCTGGCCCCCTACTAACATCAATCATTACTTAATTCCGATTTTTTTCCTGACACCACATGACCCAGTCACTGACTTTCTTCCGTAAATTCCACCTCTGATCTTTAACCTTTGTCCCCGCTTTACTTCATATCATATCATCTGCTACTATTTCGACTCAGTCATCACTTTATTCCCTGTTTGGTTTAATTTTGTATAGTCTACCTCTGCTAGGGGTTCGACTACCGCGATCACATCAGTGGCCACTTTGATCTTTCAATCCCATGAGCACAAACACATCCATTACACACCAGTGAATTACCCAATAACAGGCTTATCGATATTCATCTCGCCCTTATCTACACACATAATATCCTGAAATGGGTTAAGTAATGCGAGCAGGGGTCACATCAAAGCCAGAGCCTGTCTTCATATTGATCACATTTCAGCCCTTTTTAACTCTATATAAAAGTGAGCTGATATAAGTGAACCAGTACATGTTTTTTTATATATATATATATATATATATATATATAAGTCATTTTTGGCTTGAAAGAAACAAGCTGAATTAAAATGGCTGCAAGCAGTTGTTTGCATAAATATTGGTTACACTGCTTTAACACCACAGCGCTGCTGATTTCTTGGTTCTGATTGGTCAGAAAGTGACAGTGGTCTCTATAGTAACAACTTACACAAGGACTTCTATGGTGGATGCTTTAAAAATAAACAAATCATTGTTGGAAGGAGTCTCCAGTGTCAGAACTTTGTAACAGTATCTTATGGTTCTCCTGTTTTGAGTCTGGGGGGAAACGCGGGTCGTAACACGTGGGAACTGGCCGAGGATCATGGGAGTCTGTAGCAGGAGACGACGTGACAGCGTTGAACAGAATTCTTAACCGCTCAGCTTTGTGCTTCGATCGTATTCTGCCTCACTTCGGATAAAAAAACCCTACTGAATAAATGTAAATGCAGATGTAAATGTGCAATGCTAATTGTGCGTAAAGGTAAAGCAAAGGTCAGTCTGAATATTTATGTGATGTGTCTAAATGCGTGCAGCTTCACGGGACTTTCTCCGATTGTTTTTTTTTCTCTCTCTAAAACCTCAAGAACGACATGAACGCATTAATTGTGTATAGATTTGCTATCATTCGTGCGCTTTGCCTTCCATGTGGTCAAAGATTCAGGAGTGTCTTTGCAACCAGGACCAGATGGAAGTTATATAAGTTCATATAGAAGATTTTCCGTGATAAAATTACATTTTCAGACAGCATCGAGGAAAGAGCACCTGTCGGTCGGAGTTTTATTCTGAGCCGGATTGAATTTTGCTTCTTTTTTTTTCCCTCTTTATCTTCTTCTCTATCAAGCAGCGAAAGAGGTTTTGCTCCCTGCCAGTCACTTCTGATATCTCACACCTGATCTTGCACAACTCTCTCTTTTTCTCTCTCTCTCTCTCTTTCTCTCTCTCTCTCTCTGTGTCTTAGTTTCTCTTTCTTTGCCCATCTCTATTTCCCTCATCAGTGTCTCTGGATCCCTCTGTCTCTGATGATGATGATGACGATGTGACCCTGGCGAGACTGTGATTGCGGCTCAGGCTGGCGCGCCACAGGGACGCAGGAACACTCGGGCACACACTGTTGCTAGGCAACCAGGTGAAAGCCGGGGTCAAACAAGCATGAGCTGCCTTTTTTCTTCCCTCCAAAACATGAACATACACATTGTCACATTGTCGAACGTATATATATATATATATATATATATTGTCGTTATAATTCCTCAAATAATACATGAAAGGCTTAAAATAACTTAAAACATTAAGAAAAACCTACAAAATCTACAGCACCTGCCTTGAAATATTGAATGATCATTCAAATGCTTCCAAAATCTATCCATTATAGATCTATATATACTGTATATATACAGTCAGGTCCATAAATATTGGGACATCGACACAATTCTAACATTTTTGGCTCTATACACCACCACAATGGATTTCAAATGAAACGAACAAGATGTGCTTTAACTGCAGCTTTAATTTTGAGGGCATTTACATCCAAATCAGGTGAACGGTGTAGGAATTACAACAGTTTGCATATGTGCCTCCCACTTGGGGAAAAAATTCGCTCCTTTTCTTTAAAACAGTTCACACTGAAATGTAGAAGTAAAGCTGTACACACAGGGCAAAAAAGCATTATAACAACCTATTACTGTAACTATTTTTAAACTGTAGTGGTGGAAAAGGAAGTAGAGGTAGTAGTTTAGCGTAAAGTCTACTGTATACGTGACACGTTGCACAATCTCGATCGAATATGTGTGAGTTACATAGTCTCGAATCTGATTGGTCAGAAGGTGCGCATAGTTGTGTGAACAATAGGTTCATATTAATGCGCTTGTTCTAATACGTTACTGTTTCCATAGTAACAGCTCGTACACAGGGACTTGTATGGTGGAATCTATATACAATCCAAGTCTAACGATAAACATGTCGTTGTATGAAAGGGAAAAACATTGAGATAATCATTGACGTGGTGCAGTTTTTTTGTTAGGAGACGTTTATTTAACATGTACAGAAGAAGCTCGAGTGTCAGCGCTTTGTAATAATGACGATGAGGGAACGACTGTTTAGTGCGGCTAAAATATTTATATTAACTATAAAACCATTAAAATGTGTGATGTGTTGTTCCTTAATAAGTGAAACCTTGTAACTGTTGGCCATTCGCTGTTGTATAAGCGGTTATTCGCAAATATATAATATATGTGTGTTATTCTTTACATATTTGATCACTGACACTGGAGACTCCTTCCATGAATGTTAAATACTTGCAGAAAATGTACATAAAGTTTCACCATATCAATGTTTGTTTTTTTTTTAAATCAGCTTATTTTATTTATTTTTTATGACCCATTTATTTTCCATTTATTATTTATGAATGAGCTGTTGCTATAGAAACGATACTACAGTCAGAGCTGAAAATTAATCAACACCTTGTGACCAATTAAAACTGAGCCCACAGCATCATACAGGATATTGGAAACGAGTTCATTCGAGGGCTTCTTCTCGAACAAAGCCGAACGATGACGTGATGTGCTCCTGAAAGTTCGGCATCAGTAAAATGTGCCATGAGTTTCTGATAAGTGATGGAACAAAAATAGCTCCTAATCACGGACTCTCATGCCTAGCCACTTTTGTTGAGATTTATGTCCAACGGATCTCTGCAATTTATTTCTATCTTGGTCCGTAAGTGATACGGGTATGTTTCTTTTTTGTTTTTTTTTTCCTCGAACAGTTTGGGCTAGAACAATATAGCACATCACGTAGAGAATCGATATCTTTCGAACGGGATGTCCTAGTGAAAGCTGCCAGGAGCTGAGTAAGAGATAATGTGATTAGAGCGAACAGTCGCTGTGAGTGAGCGCCTCCATCTCTTTCTCTCTCTCTCTCTCTCTCTCTCTCTCTCTCTCTCTCTCTCTCTCTTCATCTTCTGTCCATTTTGGCCCACAGAGAAGCCTGACAAGATAAATTAAGAACTTCAAAGCAACACTGTCCCTTCATCTTTGTCGTCTTTTTTTTTTTCCTCTCTTGCTCTTTCCCTGTCTCCGTCTTTATCTCAGTTTCACTTTCTCTAGTCAAGGACAATGTATGTTGATTTATACACGAGAAAAACAGTTTAACCTCAGATCACCTCATGCTGACAATGGCACTGACCTGACCTCCATGCAGTGTGTGTGTGTGTGTGTGTGTGTGTTTGTGTGTGTGTGTGTGTTTGTGGGTGCACAATTTATTCTGCAGTTACTTGTATGCCAAGTTTGATCGAATTCTTTTGGGGAAAGTGATAAATGTATTTACTTTCTACTTTTAAAGAACTTTCAGCTTTAAACCTTTTTCATTGGGTAACTACATGTGGGCGAAAATATCAACAATGTTTAAGGCTAAACTTTAGTTTCGGTCTTTTTCTTTGAATTAAATTGCATCTTTAACCGTCCAGTTTCAGTGAACCTGTGCCCATTGTAGCCTCAGACTCCAGTTCCTGGCTGAAAATCATAGAACCCGATGTGGCCTTTGGGGTGTTTTGTGTTCTGAGATGCTTTTCTGCTCAACACGGTTGTAAAGAGTGCTTCGTTGTGTTACTGTAGCCTTCCTCTCAGCTCAACCCAGTGTGTCTCACCAATAAGGAGTTTCTGCCTGAAGAACTGTCACTTTTTTTTGTTGCATCATTCTGTGTCAATTCTAGAGACTGATCTGTGTGAAAATCTCAGCAGATTCTGAAATACTCAAACCAAACAACCATGCCACAATCAAAGTCACCGAGACAACATGTTTCCCCGTTCGGAAATGTGATGTGATCGTTAACCGAAGCTCTTGACCTGCTCTATCTGAATGATTTTATGAATTGCGCTGCTGCTACTTGATTGGTTGATTGGATAATTGCAAGTGTATCCTTTATAATTTCCTTTATAAACCTCAGTTGTGAGAGTAGAAACACATTAAACCACAGTCTAATTTTATATCCTGTTTTTTTCTATATTCAGAACCAAAAATCTCAGTTTCTAGATGACCTTCATTCATAAAATTCTACAAGTTGATTATCCCCATGCAGAAGGGCATTACAGAGGGGTTTCCCAAGATGTTGATTATTTTTGGACTGGCGTTAGCTGTAATAGTGAAAAATGGCTTAAAATATATTTGTATAATAGTGCATGGTATTTTCTTGGTTAAAATTTCTATGAAAGTCTTCCTTCCTTGAGAGCATCTTCGCAGTAAAATAAATGTTTTAATTCGAAGAACATCAAAAGATGAGATTTTTGGTTTTATCACGTATGCACTTTGATGCATATTTAAACAGACAAAGCTTCAGTTGCCGTGACTCTTTACTGTGAACATCAAAAAATACGATTTCCGTTTTGAAGATGAAAATGTGTGGTCTGCATACAAGAGGGAAGGAACGTGTGTTCAGTGTGTGTTCATCTCTCGTCTCTTGTGCGAACCTCAGCCTTTGACCTCAGACTTTTGCCGTATTTATCAGTAATTCTGTTTAGATAGATTTACGTTATTAAAGATCTCTGCTATATATTTCTATTTTGCATGTGTTACAAATTTTTAAAAAAGCTGATTATTTGTCAGGTCAGGAAACAGCCATGCAGCATCAAACAAGAGGGTTAAAATCAAGAAACACGGAAAACAAGGAACAAGGGAAAATAAGAAAACAAGTCTCAGTAACAAGTGATAATGATAAGATTGACGAGACTTATCATTCTTAGCAAAAACACAATGATTTAGGAGAGAATATATTGACAAACTAATCAAGATATTGAACTGAGAATAGGCGAGAATAATCCGGGAACAATCCAATCACAGGACAAGGGGCGGAGACAAGACTCAAAGTTAAAACAAAACATATGTTCAGTATAAACAAAGCAAAAGAGAGCAGCACTCGCTGAGGGCAGGAACTTGTGATAACAACAATCTGCTTTATGTGTTTATAGATATGTGAAACAAGTTAGCTCCAGCTATCACTTACGTTCTAGCACCTATAAACTTATCTTATCATTCTCTTTCTCTCTCTCTCTCTCTCTCTCTCTCTCAAACTAAACTAAGAGTGTCATGTTACCATGAAACTGGAAAGCACAATGCACTCTATCCTGTGGCAGGAAAATATAATAAGCACTACTTATAACTAATAATTATAATAAACACTTTTGTAAACAATGTCACTCTTTGATTCCGAGAGAGCGTTAGAGGGGACGCAACAGCTGTAGATGGAGGTGTATATACAGTCGATGGAGGTGTATATACGGTCGATGGAGGTGTATATACTGTCGATGGAGGTGTATATACCGTTTGAAAATAGACAGTAATCTGGGAGAACGTCACCTCCATCGACATCTCAGGTGAGAAATCTTAGCAAAGTTTGTCTTCAATACGAAGCCCAACAAAATCCCTCTTGCGTAAGAGTAATCTTCTGGATTTTGCATGAGATCAGATCGCACAGTCATGCTAACCATACACTCACCATACGATACTCTAACACCGAAGACACGATGGCTGGTGAAGAATTCACGTGGATTTCACTTGTGATCAGATTACAGACTGAAGACGAACAAACCTCGTACCAGATAAACAGATAAACAGTAAGACCCTGACTGCACAATTACAATGAATTTTACACATTGTCGCTTAAACAATGCAGAAATAAAGGTTTTGCACACAGCTATAAATGTAAAAAGTGAGAAGATTTGACATCTTTTAAAACTTAAAACATTTTTCTTAATGATCTGACCAAGCTTCTTACTATTTTTGGAAGGACATGAGAATATTTCTGGTGGCCTGGGAAAGCCCACTTCACTTGGTGCGATTTTCTACTATATACATATATATACAGTAAATTTCTGAAAATTACACACTTTCCTGACATGAAATACGTGTCTCTCGTGCATGCATCTGAATGTGTAATCTATCATTTTAAAGTTTGCTTATCCCCAAAAAGTAAAGATGGAGCAAACTGCATTTAAAGAATTCTTTCCACAGGAGCGTCACAGCTATTGCTATGTCCTGTGGTCAGATTTTCACCCAATGAACATCAAATAAGTTGTGTTTCATTTCATTTCATGGCAAAGAAAATAGTTTTTCACCAAGCTCCAGATCTCTAGAGAACACCTACGCTCACGGGTCCTGTTATGCGATGAGAAATGGACAAATATTATTATAGCATGTCCTATTAATTTGCAATTATCTGTAGTAAAGACTAAAAAAAAAAAAAACTGCATCACGGTCAGTGTGCTTGTTTGTGTTTACATGGGTTTCCACTCCACCCCATTTTAGTATGAAATCGGTAAGCGCCCAGCACAACCAGATAATTCTCCTGTGAGAAAAAAAAACATGCTGTGCTTCGAAAAAACGTAATAATTTATTAGTGGTGATTCATTAGGAGTGATTTATTAGCGGTGATGAGGTATGTAAATGCTGTATAAATCTGTAGAAATCTCTGAAATTGTTTGAATGGCCGGCTTTACTTAAGAAATCAAATCAAATACAAACATTTTGTATTTCATTACAGGACAGCGGAGACCGTTCTTATACAGTAAATCAGTAAAAGCCAAATTTTGCGTGTTTATAGTGTTATAACTCAGTTGAATGGCCAAGTGCACTTGAAAGTGATGTCACAGCATGCTAACTCTAGTTGAACCAATGAAGGCTCTGGGGGCGGAGCTTTGCGTCCATGGATGGGAATAGGGGCGGGTTGAAGGATTAAAAAAAATCATTCTAACCCTATTTACCTCCAACTGTTTAGCCATTAGAGACCTAACACATTGGTGAAGATCGTTTGAGAAATGCAACGAGAATGAATGGAATTTGTTTTTAAATTATGAAAAAAATAATGAAACCTTTATTGGTCCGTTGTTGATATCTTTCCACCACTACCTGAACTTTCTCTCTAAACACATCCAGTGCACTACTTCATCACATTGCATGCTCCATGGTCGTGTTCATAAATTATAACCAGGGCAGTTAAAAAACATAAAATATCTGATGTCTACCTTCAGTGAATCAGAAGAACTGGGGCCCAGAGTGACGGGAGATCTTCCATGAAACATAAAGGTATCTGGAGGACTTTTGATGTACAATGGGTTATTATAAGGTAAAGTTTTGTGAAAATATAGTGCACAATAAAAGACAAAAGGGCATGTGGTTATAAGAAAATAATGAATGGTGGGGTAGTGTGAGGGATGTGGTATGTGCGGAACTCTGTCTGGTAGAGTTAAATTTGTCTCATGTATCTCAAGCACACTTCATGCAGTAATGGTATATGAGTGTATAATAGCATACATGCTGTGTTAGTGAGGTTAGTGAGAAGCCTTCACAGGAGCTCCTAATGCATCATGGACCAAGGCAGAAGGACCAGATGATGGTACATAAATAGTTGCTGTATTGATACTTTTCTTGGTTTTACTTAGTGTTTGTTAATTGGGACTTTATTTAATCCACTATAAGGTGCTTTTTTCATTGGTGGCCATATTGAAGGAAAGCAGTTTAAGTGGATATAAGAGTAAGGTATCAGTAGACTGACATAGATGACAGTCATAGGCTTTGCCAACTCTACTCAAGTGCCATCTTTCTCCTAATTCATGCCTTTGATGGTTTAACATTGTGCTGTTGAGCGAAGTATCCTGCTTTAGCTACCTTTATGCTAACAGTTGCTACTTCTGGATCTGTTTGCTGCTAGCAATCTAGTTAAATATCTTCTAGCAGTGGTGATAAAATCTCTTGACTAGTGCTTTATTTATTTATTTTTTACGTCATTTTATGAACTTTTAGCTTGACCACATTCCTCGACTCTGGTCTATTTGTACTAACATGACGACATGTTCTTGACTAGTTGCCTAGTTCTTGACTAGTTGCATAATATAAGGCTGAAAAAAAAAGATTTTTTGTTAAATGTGATGACGTTTAACAACTAAAAACGTGTAATCGTTGACATTGTGACGCTTTCCGTAAGGAGATGTTTATTTAATATTCATTATATTCAGTGCTTTGAAACATTCAGAGGTAAAGCTGTAACTTTACGCTTTTCAAGTCTTCGGGACAGACGATTTTGCACCATGTGTGATTTCTCGGTAACATGACAAGCTGCATTAAAAAAAAAAAAAACAACTTAACTTCAAGACAAGGAAAAAAGAGAGGCTAGAGCTGCTACAACGTAAGTGATAACAGGAACTAGCTTGTCTTGTTGACGTTCCACAACATTAAGTGTAACTATAATCAGATAAAAAAAAAAAGATGTAATTTTTTTTATTAAATAAAAAATAATTGTAATCAATGGTAAGCTGCTGTAGTGTAAGAGAAATAAAACACTTTGTGACATGCTGTTTTTGGTGGTAACAGTAATTCATTGTTTTCGTTTCGTTTTATTTTATTCCAAATAGTTTGCAGTGATTTATCTGGGGAATGAATTCTAGCATTTGAGCTACCGTGTGTGCTTTTTTAATTTCCTTTATTCGTAGGTTGGCGGAACAGAAATTTCAATTCTGTACGATTTTCGATGGAAAATGCCGTTTGTATTGACCGTGACACTTTGCAGCATTGTTTGATAAAAGCTTTTCACACATCCCAAATCTGCTGTTTGTCTGTCCTTTTGCTAAAAATAAAAAAGATGCGATTTTCTGTCCTGAACAAGCTGTGAAAATGTGGGGAAGATGGAATCAATAAGAGTTGCTGGCTGAGCTCTGAGCGTCTGTCCTTGACCTCAGTCAAAGCTATGAGCTTAGGTTTCATGTAAGGAATAAAACATGCTGTTATAGGAAAATAATCAACCACGGGGTGGCGTGACGAAGAGGAGTTACCGTTGATTATTTTCCTATAACAGCATGTACCTGATGTGTATTAATCCTCTTATACTAACGCGAGTTGCCTTGCACGTGACTTTCACCTGGCGGAAAACGTCCTGACCGTTGACATCAACCCTTTCCAGCCAATCATATTCGAGAATTAAACAGCTATCAAAGGTGTGAGGTTTCAATGTCCTGGAATTTTCAACGTTTTTGGTAGAACGTTCATATGAGCAGATCATGACACACACCTTTACTCCTTGACTGTTAGTAGACTTTTCAGAATAAATGGCGTCATGGAGGATCTCAGTGTTTGTTTCTAAGAGCGACAGCATGAGTGACTTTTAATCTCAAATGTATCTTGTAATTTCAAGGTTAAAAATGAGAACAAAAGCTTTAAAAGCTTTTTTTTAATATTATGAGGTACAGACACTGGGGTTTTTTTAGTGGTTGAGTGAGTTAGTATTAACAGTTAGAATTAACTTGACCTAGATGTTTAGCTAATCATCATAATATTAGAAAATTTAGGCTAGTTTAAATTCTAGGCACAAGTTTACTTTGTGACTTTTTAGCATCAAGCTGCTTCAAGGTTCTTCTAGGCTAATTCCTAACAAATCTCAACGTAATAGAGTAAGAGTAATAGAATAATATGCGTCACTGCACTGTACCTGTTGCTTGTGTTTACTGTATCAAGGCGGTTCGTATCGTGACAGCTAGCTATTAGAATTCCGCTAGTTTGTATCATGTTAGCTATAGTTTAAGAGATTAGGAATAAAGCTGTTGTTAGTTAGCTTTGCCCAGTGTCAGCCATTTTGTTGTGTCCACTGGCCAATATTGGGCTTTAGGGCCAACAGACTTTCAGCCACCTTGCTAACATCAGCCATTTTCTTGGGTCAATGTTGGTCCACCTTTAAATCCACTTAGGTCCAAAATTTGATTTACTAATATATATGCGAAGAAAAGAATTTCGCTGTACTGTAATGTATATGTGACAATAAAGGCTTCCTTCTTCTTCTTCTTCTTCTTCTTCTTCTTCTACTGGGTTCCTTGGTAAAATCAGACCTAACTTACCATCAGTAACCAAAGTCAGTGTGAGATTTGATGCAGACGTCTGTTTCTAGTTCGAATCTTTCTTGTAGTTTTGCTTTACAGATGTTATGCTTGTGTATTTTAACTTGTGTGAATAATTTGAAGCTGTGCTTCCACCTTTACCACCTCTGTGGTTAACATTTAGAAGCTTTAGGCTGGATTATTGCCTTCATAGTGTAGGGAAGTACCCCTGGGTGCCAGTGTAATTCTGTCCATTGAATTTCAGCCACCTTTAACTCCACCTTGCCAACATAAGCTCAACATTGGCCCAGTGTCAGCCATTTTGCTGTGTCCACTGGCCAATATTGGGCCATCAGGGCCAAAGGACTTTCAGCCACCTTGCCAAATTCCGCTGTTTTTCTGAGTCAATGTTAGCTTAAAATCAGCCATTTTCTTGGATCAATGTTGGTCCACCTTTAAATCCACATCTGTTAAAATCTGGGTCCACCCAGCAAACAAGTGTGTATTGTTAAGGACCTGCTAAAGCAAGTAGCATTAACTTCAGCTAACATTTATATTACTTGCCAAAGTTTTGATTGATATGTTGATGTATCATACTGACCATGCACTTCGACGCAATATTCTAACATCGAGGACAAGATGGCTGGTGAAGAATTCATGTGGCTTTCACTCATGACTAGATTACAGACTGCAGATGCACAAACACACACACACACACAAACACACACACACACACAGTTATGCCAAGGACTCATACCAGATAAACAACAAGAGACTGACTGGAATGCAATTCATGAAGGACACGAAAATAATGTCGTATGGACATCAGGCATTGCATTGATTGCTGATCTTTCTAAAAGAACTACCACTACGGATTCAGTAATAAGACATAAGACACTGTTAGAAAGAATCAGATCATCACTGAATTCTTGATTGACTTTTGTATCTTGCTTTTGTGGTCTTTTTTTTTTAATGTAGGTCTGAAGTCTGGGATAAGATGAGAGGATGTAAGATGTAAGTTTTTAACCACATTTTTAACTCTCTCGCACCACCACGTGTTGAAAATCGCTTCTGATCACACATCCCAAGCTATAATTTTTCAGAGGTTTATCAGAAATGGCAAATGGAGATGAAAGAACAAAAAAAAAATCCTCTATTGTACACCTTCCATAAGCAAATAAAACAAACTACTGTGTATTTTTTTTTCCTTAAGCGGATCACAGCGGAACAGAAACTTCAATTCTGTACAATTCTCAATGGATGGTTTTTATATTGCCCATGACCCTCTGTAACTGTTTGATCGAAGTTTTTCACACATCTTAAATTGGGAAGATGTACTATATCTCACTCACTTGCTGTAAATATATGAGAAAACATGGCCAGCATATAAAAGAAAGGGAATCAAGGTGAGTTGTCTCTCCCTCGACTCTTGTTTTGTGATCTTATACCATGCTGAATCATGTAATCTGATTGGTCAGAAGGTGTTGATACACCTGCTTGTTCATGCAGTTATTCAATCGGCCAATCATATGCATTCATATCATAGAGATACAGGTCAAGAGCTTCAGGAAATGTTCATATCACACATCAGCGTTGGGGCGGGGGATGGGAATGTGATCTCTGTGACTTTAGCCGTGGCATGGTTGCTGGTTTGAGTATTTCAGAAAGTGCTGATCTCAAAAAAAAAATCCACTTTTGCAGGTGGAAACACTTTGCTGATGAGAAGAGAATGGCCAGACTGGTTTGAGCTGACCGGGAGGCTACAGTACCTCACTTAATCACTCTTTGCAACCGTGGTGAGCAGAAAAGCATTTCAGAAAGCGCAGTACGTTGAGCTTTGAGGCGGATGAGCTACAACAACAGAAGACCTCATCAGGTTCTACTCCTGTCAGCCAAAAACAGGAATCTGAGGCTACAGTAGGCACTGAAAGAGAACAGTTGAAGATCGGAAAAGCATTACATGGTAAAGTGTAGGTTCGTTAGGTTTGTTTCTATAGTAACAAATAACTTAGAGTGGCTGTATGGTGGTTGCTCCTCATAGTACCTTAAGTTTTAAAAAGGGAATTTAGCAAAGAATATTATAAAATTATATATAGTATAATCTTTGCTAAGGTGAAGTTTTCTGTAAGGAGACATTTATGAATGATTGTTTATTAGCTATAAATTCCCAGTACACTCACTCTTATGCGTGAGAAATACTTGGAGTTTGGAATGAGATCAGGTTAACACCGACCATGCACTTTCGCACTATATTCAAACACAGAGGACACGACGGCTGGCGAAGAATTCATGTGGCTTTCGCTCATGATCAGATTGCAGGCTGCAGACGCACAAACACACAGTCATGCCGAGGACTCATACCAGATGTGAGATAAACAATAAGAGACAGACTGGAATGCATTTTGTGTGGGATAACGTACTACGCTTTTCGGGTTTTCAGAACGTTCCTAAATCCTGCGAGTACTGGTATCAAGTACTGTCTTTATTTCATCGTTGATCAAAAATGAACACAAACATTTTCCACACTGCATAATGTACCATTTAAAAAGAATCGTAAAGTCGTAAATCGCAAAGTTCTCAGCTAAGACAAATTATGAAATTACATGCACGTGAATGAATTAGTGAAGCCACACTGTTTAATAATTACTAAATCTGTACTGCACATAGAATAGAGGCTATGTAGTATAGTTATGTACATAGCTCGGGTGCAAGTGTATTAGATGAGGCTAATCTTGAATAGTAGCGTACGTTCATTAATAGAATAAAGCAAGTATAATCCTAAGATTAATGCGGTGTTTGAGCTAAGGACGATTCACATCGTCCAATCAGTAGTCGAGTCAATACAGAGCCAAAAGTCTGCAGACGTGAAGTTTTACAGTGCGTTAATAAATGGCGCGAAAAGACGGCTACGTGTTAAGCTAGCCAGTCCATGTTAAAACCTGTGACAATACGATTAACACACTATTAACGATTTTCAATCTTTTGTACATCGTACATTTACTGTGCATTGAAGAATGTGAAAATAATGTAGCTTTAAAATCATTTAAGGCACAGAAATGGACCTTAAAGACCACATCTTTAATTCCCTTTTAGAATAATACTTTAAAAGTACACCAGGTAAAAGGTACATACTAAAGGTACACGTTGATGGCCGTTTTTTTCTGAAACGTTTGCCCATTCTAGCATTTTTGTTCCTCATGAGTTGGTATGTGATGCTCAGTTAACTTCTGATTTCTCATCAATTATTTTAAAAATGGGAAAGTCGCTGCTAGGAAGGCAGGCGAAAAATGAAACGTGGATCAGGTAAACCATTTTGTTTTTGTTTGATTGTTTTTTTTGTGTTGTCTTGTTTTGTTTTGTTTTAATTTAATTTAACACAAATCTGTAGGACTTAAGTCCGGTCTCGAGTCCGTTTTCTGTATCGACTTGAACTTGGATTATTGGTACTCGGATTTGTCTCAATCTTGGAGCTTCTTCGTCTCGCTAAATATCGTCTTGGTCTTGGTCTTTTCTTTTCGCATATACAAAGTTTGGAGGAAAAAAACCTCGCCAATGTCAGTCTTGACTCGCTTTCATCTTGACTTGACCCACTTAAGACTCTGGACACGTCTTGGATTTGACAATGGCGGTCTTGACTACAGCTCTACCATCAGCGGTGAACAGAACCCAGCTGGCTCAGTCCCAAATCAGAGTCTTATGTACGTCACAGTGCACTTCATGCTGAGAAATGGCACCGTCACATCGTTTTCATTTTGTCAAAGTTATAAATAATCCTTGATTGTGAGAATAGTACCGCATAAATGTTAACGGTATTAATATTAGTATTAGTACTGAGCAGTTTGCACTGCAGATGAGCATACTGATACAAGAACAGAGGAACCCAAGGGACTAAAAAAGGTTGGCGAGTTCTTTGTGAGAGAGGAAGTAAGTAATTGCGAGCCCTACGCATCATTAACAACCCCAATTCCCCCTGATGAGGTGTGTGTGTGTGTGTGTGTGTGTGTGTGTGTGTGTGCTGGAGGAAGTGGATCTGAAATTGAAAGCCCGGCTCAGGCTTAAAATACCTCACACATAATAATCATTAATGATAACGATGTATACACACAGGTACTGGCTGATGACCGTCATACAAGCGCTTCATTTTGCTTTGAGATGGAAGCAGGCCAGAGTCTGCTGGCTCGTGTCCTTGTTTAAAAAAAAAAAAAAAGTTTAAACATTTCATCCTCTGACCTGAAAGATGAAAAAAAAATCGACTTGGAAAGAAAGTTGAAGGGCCGTAAAGGAGAAATTACTTAAATGAGCAATTAGCAGTACAACCCATTAGACATGTGTGTGTGTGTGTGTGTGTGTGTGTGTGTGTGTGTGTGTGTGTGTGTGTGTGTGTGTGTGTGTGCAGATTGTGTCTGTCTATTTGTGACACCTCAGTGTTTTTTTTGGCATGACGTTTTAGACTACTGTGGATGGAACGATGGTGAAGTCATTATTTGCTTTCTTTCACGTCTTTGGTTCAGAGCTGGAGAACATCTGATGGTTGCCGTTGCCAACAGACCAACTTTCATTCAGCGTTTATTCTTTTAAATCCGTGGGCTACAAGTCGACTTGACGGTTTACACACTGTGAACTTATTTCTTCTCTTTAACTCCAATTGTTATGACAAGTTTTGGATATTGAGCTCAAGTTTAGAAGTTTTCAAAAATTAAACTTGACCTGAAGTCTTGACTTGTCTTTGATTTGAAACAAAAGTTATCTTCAACTTGAGTTCACTCACATTTTTTAAGGCAGCAGGTGAACGTTCATTTCTAAATTTAACCAACTTGAAAAGTCTTAAAGTGTCGTATATTTTTGGTCAAGTTCCATGATTGTGATGCCATTTACTCCTGGAAGCTCCTACAAATTTATACGTTTCAATAAAGTTTCCCTTCTGGCTGCATTTTGTTCTTAAATGTAACAGTAACAGTTCGTTTTTAGAAAAAAAAAACAAATACACAAAATAGGGTTAACTTCATGTGGTCCATGCCACTGGTATGACATCATTCTAATTATTTACATATAACACTTTCAAATATCTGTCAATATCACAAGATCAGTGAAAATAAAACTTAAAAAAAGGAATGAGAGACTTTTCTTCTTCCCGTGATCTTTAAGAAATACTGATGATGCAACCTGATGTTTATTTTACATTCGTATTTGTAAAAGCCATATCTTTGAGACACAAATGTCACAAGAAGAACAAATTCTCTGACTTCTTTCAGCGGGGAAAGTTTAGAGAAAGCGTTCTTGCTTGGGAAATGGAACTCGAGCCTTTAACTTCCAGTAAATCTTTTCACTTTTGATCACGAATATAATGCTAAACCATATCGCAATATCCATCACCATCATCTCATTTTCCGATAAACACTTAAAGTGTCATGTGCGATATATTTATTTATATATCTATATCTATATCTATATATATACATATATATATATATATAGCTAAAGAACAAAAAAAAACCTGGCACGCATCTGGACCAGCACTTTTAAAAACACAGAAAAGAGGGGGAAAAAAAGGAAGAAGAAAAGTCGCTGGAGTTGTCCACACAGGGGCTAGTCTGACAAAAACAATACGGGTGAGTGATTGTGCCATCGAGCCCCACAGACATTAAAGCTTCATCTGTCACGGCGCGGGCGTTTGCGAAAATGACAAAAATCTGGAAGCCATTTTATCCGCAGCGGCGAAAGAAAGAAAGAAAAAAAAAAAAAGGGTCAGGAGCAGGGCGCCCGAATAAATCAGCAGTCGAAGGATCATTACACTTAAATAATCCTATTAAAAATCACAAACGCAGCACACCTGGGTGGAGCCACGGTGACAGCAGCGGGTGAAGTCAATACCGGCTACTCGAGGCACTTCGACAAAACACACATTCTCAAGTAAACGTGAGACGCCGACTCAACCACTCAATCACACCCGGGTACGCTCACTTGCACATTTGCTCGATTTACACACACCCTCAAGCGTGGCCTGTATCGTTTTCAAAGATTTTTTTTTTCCAGGGAAAACAAATTAACCAATCGGCTCTTTTTAAGGATCGAATCGTTGACTTTTTTTTTTTTTCCCAAATAAAGCATACCACAGGTAACCCAATCCGGCTGAGCGGAGTCACGGATTCTAAAGCACAATCCATTTTATATTGTGACCCCTCTGTGGCCTAAGAAAAGGAAAAAAGGAAAAAGGGATGGATCATTATTCCGCCTGAAGTGAGATGGTGGTCCGTCTCTATCCGATCTGTGCATCAGATTCTTTTTTTTAGCGTGAAAAATGATCCAGTCTGTGAGTTTTCTAACCGCGTAGTTTGCATAGGCCAAAGAAAGTTTGTTTTTAATGCGGCCTGCTTTGGGGTTTGAATAGCTGGAGGAACGAGGTTATGTTCGGATGGGAAATGGGACGAAGCTGGGATTGAGCGTTGATCATACAGAGAGTGTATTATCCCCTTAAACATCTTAAAGCATTAACGATTATGATTAAAATGCTTGATTCTGATTGGTCGAAAGGTGTTGATTCATGTTCTGTAACAGCAGCTCTGACCGCAGTTCACCTGCATGTTAAGGTTTATATTAATATATTAATGCGCTCATTCTGATATGTTATTATTTCAATAAGGAGTTTAATATTAATAAGGAGCCTCCAACAGTCAGAGGTAAAGCTATAAAGCTCTTAAAAACGTGAAAGTTTTTTTTAAATGTTTGCCTTATTAACTTCAGGACAGAGAGAGAGAAAAAGATATAGGATATAGAAATAAAAAAGAGGATAAATATGGAATACTGAGAAAACGACAGCTGATTGGTGTTGAGACATAAGAACAGGAGCTTATTTCTTGTTTCATGGAGGTTCTGTAGCATTGAACGTAATTATAAATTGACAAAAAAAATACTACATGTTGTTCTTTAATTAACAACAAGTAGAACTCGATACCGGTGGTGTCAATGGGTCTTCTTGTCTTCTTGTGAGTGTCACGGTTATGCCAAAATCTGCGCTTGACTACATTACCCATCAGCCCCTGCATGTCACATGACCTTGTCACAGGGCTCACGGAGCACTCACACCTGTTCTGTATTACCCCTAATCAGCATTCCTACTTAAGTCCTGGTCTCTGTATGTTTCACTGTCGTGCTTTTGTCGTCGTTGCTCCAAGCCTTGCTCCTAGTCTGCCTGGTTTTGCTTTATATCCAGTGTTTATGTTTATGGTTCTTGTTTCACAGTTGTGTTACACTTATTATTTTTTTTTAAAAATATAATCTGCACTTGCATCCACTGCCTCTACAAAATCCCTGATAGTTAGTAGGTTGTGTGCCTCAGATTGCCTTAAAATATACTCCGAGCAAGAAAGAAGAAAAAAACGATTTAAGACATTTGCCCTTGCTGTGACCTTGACCCTGTTTGGATCAAGTCCAAAACCTAATCAGTTCAAACTGCTTTTTGCAACTGATGATTCCGTATAAATCCTACAAACATTCAACCACTCGTTCTTTAGATAACGCACTAATGAGAATCCCAGATGGACGCGTTACCCAAAAAACAGGTTTTAGGAACATAATCTTGGCCAACCCAAAGCAAAAGAAGAGACCAGATGATGATCAAAAACACCCAAGAACATGCACGTTTAAACGTTCAACATTCACGTTTACGTGTTTGCCAGTCTGTTTTCACAAAATGGCGTAAATGTTTGCAGCTTGTATGCAAAGCGTCTCATCGTATTCGTTAGAATATCTACGAATGAGGTATGAGATTAGATTGATTGGTCACGCTGTCTGTGAAAGACCGTAAACATCCAGAGTATAATTCTTCAAGCATATTATTCACTAATTATTAGTTAAGAGATGGAGCAGGTTTGGATCGGCTAAAGGGGTGAAAATCGCACAATTACGAGTTCACAAACCGATTTCACAAAAATGCGCACAAAACATACTAATCCATAGCATCTAATCCAAATTTCATAGAAATTAATTTGCAAAAAAATAAACTACATCCACTAAACCACACTTCTCCCTCACAATAACTGCTCCAAACACTTCACCCGAGTTTGTATGGATGTCCAAAACGTGAACAAAATACGACAAGATGTGCTGTTAAAGGAAAACAATCAATAATCGAACGTATTTTCCTACAAAAGTACATCCCGATGTGTTTTATTCCTCTTATACCACAGCAATTTGGCCTTTTTTCCTCTCAGGAAGTTAAAAAAAACAATAATAGACAAACTGACAAACTGCAAAGCCATACATCTGTTATAAAGCACTGACGCTGGAGACTCCTTCCAAAGAAATGTTAAATAAACGTCTCCTAATCGGCCATATCAACCGTTAGACACGTTGATTTCTAAATCTGTTCATAAATCTGTGTAGCGTAAGCTCTAACATATTAGAAGAAGTGCATTAAGATAAACCTGTGATTTGATTTCCATCCACGTTGCTGCTGTAGAAACTGAATCCACACCAGCTGACCAATCAGAATTGAGAAAGCGCTATAACTCTGGGTTTTTTTCCGGATGGATTCAAAGTGAAACCATGTGTTATGAGTTGATGCGGTCGTGCTGAGTCGTGCACAGTGTTGTTTCTATGTCCATCGCAGAAGAAGAAAGAAAGATACCTTGTCACTGGATGGAGGGGGAAAGAGAGCCGATACTCTGGTACCGAAGCCGTAGAGGCCTGGCAGCGATGCTATCTCCGGCTTCAATAAAGCCCAATGAGCTCATGTAATTTAGATTAATAAGGGGGGCTTTTCCCTGCTTGGAGCTCTGCCCAACAGCTCCCTCAAGCATTCGCCGCTGAATTGACTTTCTCTCTTTTTTTTTTTTTCGTTCTCCTCTCAGGCTTCTTTGCATCTCAATAGCCACATTCCAGGCTCCTATTTCTCTCCTTCCTTTGCCTCCAGAGCACTCTCTCGTCTCCTCTCCTGCCTTGAAAAAGCTCGCTTTGTGGTCACTTTACCTTGAAAGAATGTCCGCCTCTCTGCTGTCCAAAAGCAACAGAAGAGCACAGACGACCCAAAGAACGTGAACTTTTCGGAACGAACACGTTCTGAAGAGTCCTCCAGCCCGAGCCAGAGCTGGACGTAAACGTTCGCACGAGCCACGTTACATCTACGAATTATGTCTGCGACTTGATTGGTTGCGGCAATTTACGGGACAAAGTATGGAAAAGTTCAAGGGGGCGAATACTTAAGCATGACAGTGTGTATTGATCATAATCAATACAAAAGACATAGAGGTCAGAGGTCAGTATATTGTGGTGGGATGATTTGAAGCAAAAAATGAAAAATGAAGATATGTTGGGATAAATTCCAAAATCTGTAGAAAATGATCTTATATATATATATATATATATAAAAACAGGTCTTGGAGTCTGATTGTTGGACCGTACTGTACTGTACTGTACTGTACTTTACTGTACTTTATGCTCATCTTACGCTCTTGATTTATTGTAATTACCTTAACTGCGATTCAGTAAGAGCGCTATATTCTGTTTCACTGCATCATGGGAACTCCAGAGCGGCGTGAGTTCGAGTGAGAGCGAGAACATATGTACATGTACATTCCACTTTGATTGGAGGCTTTGTAAATAAATCCCTTTACCTCTGCAGTCCAAAAAAAAAACATGAGTAGATAAGATTTCTTTTGTGCCTGGAGCAGAAGCAGAGGAAGGATTAAACTTCAGATCTGGACGTAAGGAAGGACGCGTAAGATTGGAGGATGGGAGACTCATCCTCACGGTTAAAGTCGGGTTTTTTTCTAATTCAGGGCAAAGAATTAGAAAGAAATAATTCACCACTCTTGTATTTTTTTTTAATATTATACATTCCTAAAAATAACCTACTCTAGGATCCAAAAATGTCCTTTTCACATATTATTTGCTGTCTTGCCATATAGTGCATTGAACTGGTACACATGTATACTATAACACTTATTCCCTGTGTAAGACACTGCACTGCTTTAGGACGCCTGCCATTTTGTAGCCGTGTCCTAAAGCACGGGTTTCAAACTCAAATCTCGTGCAAATGCAGCCAAAAAATATGAACGAACGAAGAATAATTCGCATCACATCGCAGCTGTGGAGTACTGTAGCAGCCGCCCGCGTTCTTTTGCTGCATTTACATTGATCTCGGTTCAGAAACACAGCAGATGCAGGTCTTTTAGCGTGTTTCATTGAAACTAGTGGTCTCTAACTAGTGTAGGGACCTCCAAAGGAAAAAGACAAGACAGAACGGTAGAATGGTACGGACTTGTATGTTTGTAGCAGAGATAATCCCATGTGAGTTGTTCTTGATACAATCTCTTTCTTAACGTCAGTGGAAATTACTGTACAGGACGTGTTTTTTAGTACCGATACTCCGACCAGAAATGAGTAACCTTCTCAGTGTTAATAATAATAATAATAATAATAATAATAATAATAATAATAATAATACGTTTATTTTATACAGCGCCTTTCTGCACACTCAAGGTCGCTTTACAATAAAGCAACAAGACAGCAGACAAAGAACAAAAGACAATAAACAAAAGATCCATGGCATGAATCAGGTCATACAGTCAGATCAGAAAAA
>CM074977.1:26274678-26294678 GCA_037576825.1 Pangasius krempfi
TCATGCTGGAGCAGGTTTGGGCCTCTTAGTTCTAGTGAAGGGAAACTTTAAAGCTACAGCACACAGAGACGCTCTGTACAACTGTGTGCTTCAGACTTTGTGTTTGAGGAAGACCCACATATGGGCGTGATGATCAGGTGTCCACAAGTCTTTGGCCAATATAGTGTATATTCATACTCATACAAATACAGTGTATATATATGTATGTATATATATATATATATACATTACATTCTTACAGTTCTATGGTTGTAAATATCCAGGCGTAATAAAATGACATCTGGTCCTTATAACACGACACCTTCCTAAAACACGAGGTCCGGACTTTGACTTGGCCAATCCAAAACCTTGAGTTTTATTCCTTTTCAGTCATTTGGTTGTACTTATGCTGGTGTGCAATCATATGATCATTGAGTTGTTACACAAACCAGTTTTGGCCAAGCTTTAGCTGCTGGACAGATGGCCTCATGTTTGCCTCAAGAATGCTTTGGAATAACAACAAGATTTTGGGAAACTCAATGACCTTAAGGTGCTCTGGACCTGTGGTGGCAAAACACGCCCAAATGCTCACCCCTCCACCACCATGCTTCACAGTGAGCATGAAGTGTTTGTGATGATATCCAGTCTTTGGTTTTTGCCAAACATGGTGCTGTTCATTGTATCTAAACATCTCCAATTTGGACATTGTTTCAAAAATTACGAGGCCCCTTTAGACAAACTTAAGTCAAGCTTACACATTCTATCTGGGGAGAAAAGACTTTTTCCAGTTTTTTTTTTTCCTGATCGGAGTCATGAACTCCAAAATTTAATATCCTAACTCAGGCCTGCAGTTCCCTAGATGAAACTCTTTCTAATTTCTCTGTTTATCAAACAGTCTGACCTTGGGGCAAATTTGCTGGGATGTCCACTCCTGGGAAGATTGGCAACGGTCTTGAATGTTCTCCATTTCTTAATAAACCGTCTCCCTGTAGAATGATGGATTTGAAATTGTTTGGATATCACTTTATAAGCTCTTCCCAGACTGATATGTAGCAACAGTTGCTGCTCTGAGATCATAGGTGATGTCTTACCTCCTTAGCATGGTGTTGACCCAAACTTGAATGCTGCAGACCACCAGATGTCCAAAACATCTGCTTATATAAAAGGTGGCCACACTTCCTGATGATCATCTAACCAGGTGCAATTATTTAGCAGATGATTTATTATCCCACTATCCAGTATCATCCAGAAGAGGATGGGTTCCCTTTTGAGTCTGGTTTCTGTCCAGGGTTCTTCCTCGTGTCATCTCAGGGAGATTTTTTCTTTGCCACAGTCACATCTCATTAGGGATCTAAATCTATATCTGGATTTCAGTAAAGCTGCATTGTGGCAGTGTCTTTTGTTAAAAAGCGCCATACAAATAAAAACTGAATTGAAATGAACTATTCATGAAGTGCGTGGTTACGTGATAATGTATGCATTGTGGCTGTAGCAGTCACAGAAGATCCAGCTGATGCCACATTTATTAAGAACGAATCAAAATGTGATCAATCAGGAGAAGAAAAAGAAAAGAGTCTGAAGTAACTTAAATACTCTGCTTACAACTTAGTGAGCTTTAAGCTCATTTCAATCCCACAATTCTCCCGGAAATGCCAGATTTCTATCATTTACTGGAAATGACTCAAACATCTCATAATTCATTACATTATTACCATAATTTACTGCAAATGCACAATATGCAGTGTTATCGTAAACCTTGCTATAAAATTACAGCAGTTGTTTACAGGGCACACACAAACGTCCCTAGGACGATTACCAGCGGAGTTGAATCAAAAGTGCCAACTAAAGCAAGTGAGGAATTCTTATAAATCAGGAACTGAAAAAGAGAGAATGCTTGGCTCTTTGTCCCCGAAATTAAAGCCACAGTAACAGCCTGGGGTTCATTCTGTGTATTTATACCCTACTACATGGTAGTGGTATCACTTTGATGTTTTTCACAAACACTATTTGAACATTTGTAATTCTTGTAATTCTCTTTATCAAGAAAAACATTCCCCGTTCCATTTTCCCAGCCAATGTACACAAGCTAACAATGTTTAGAAGTTAGCCTTAAAGCAATGGACCTGCTGTTAACATTTCTATGTTTGTTACTTAGTCTTGAGGTTTATTTTTAAGTTAAACTATAACCCTGTGTTCCACACAATGCCGCTTTACGTTCCTTGCTGATGGTCTGTGTCTTTGTTTCTCTCTGCTTCAGATCGCAGTTAACAGGAAATGACACACCAAAACATTCTTTACAGCTTCATAATCTCTGTAAGATATTTAAGCTGTCTTGCGAAACATCTGCTATAACCACAGATAAATGATAAACTGCAGTGCAAGCTTCACTTTAACTGTTGTCCCCCTGAGCACAGATTTATTGTATGAAAAGGCAACTATTCAAATATTGCTTACATTGTTTAAATGTCTACAATAATATTTTTACTATTTATTGGAGCCACAGTGCATTTTGTTCCTGAAACTTCGAACAAAAGACCTTAAGTCTAAGTTGACCAAAAAAAAAAAAGAAAAAAAAAGTGTCCAGTCAAACAGCCTAATTACTCTAAGAACTCAAAAACAAATCAAATACGCTTCATTGTGATTTCTGCCACTTAGTACGTATGTAAAGAAATAATGGACCTCCTGGTTCTCACTTTGAGAATGTAACGTGTGGTACGTGGAGGCAGGACGTATTTGCATAAAACCAGTGATGTGTTTATTTGGGGAAATCCAACTATCATAGTCATAATTCCAGGCAAAACCACAGGCAGACTACATTAAACTAAGGTAGTCCATATTCAACGTAAACACGAGCATGGGTCAGAACTTGGAAGTACCAAGAAAAACAAAGGCTGGGAAAAATAGGAAACGAGAAATGACGATACAGTTGATGAGAGTTTGCAGTGAAACTAGAAAACAACAGACAAACTAATCAAGGACTTACAGAACACCTGGACACAACTGGAAAACATGCCGATGAAGGTCAGGGGTGGAGACGAGACTTGAGTCAAACAAAGCCGCATGTCAATGTAAACAAAAAAAGCACATGGAGGGAAATTAAAAAAAAATAATAATAATAAAAAAAACATGAGAATAGTGCTTATTGTGGTGGGAAATGTGTTGAGCACTGAGAGGAGGAATTCATGAAAGAGAACCGCTGTGATGGTGCCGTTGTATCAACAAACGTTTTGAATAGTAAGCACTCACACAGAAACGAATTTTCTGTCCACGAATAAAGCCAGTTTGAGGTCACGCAAAACGTGCGGGAATCTGATTAACCATGTTTATGGTATTCCCTACAACCTCTAACCCCAAACCCCATATAAGAACCCCATTCATAAGTATTTGCAATTGTGAGAACATGTTCATATGGTTTTGGCTTGATCGTGACTTGTGTTTATAGAAATGTTCTGTATTTGGTGAAGAACAGCGAGAAGGAGGAGTAGACAACTTCATAGTGCTTTAGAGCTCTCTTCCTCCTCCTGCTGTACAAATCCTGCTCTCCTCTAGTTACAGAGGGGGGTTACTACCCACTGAGATGCTGAGATCTGAGAGAACCATGTCTGACCCACTTTACTGAGGACCAAGAACGAGTGAGAAAGAAGGAAAAAGTGAGAGGAGGGAGAGGAGATGAGGAAAAAAATGGAGATGGAGCTAGGATGGGAGGAGGAACCAAAAGGGGTCTTGCATCCATCTGCAGTCACCTCACATAAGTATGCACAACTCTTTGAAGATCACCCACCTCAAAAACACACACACACACACACACCATATATTGCTACATAACAGTTAGAACAAAGAAAAAAAAAACGATAGAGGCAACAACAAAGAAAATCAGATATGAATGTCAGGACTGAGGTGAGAGAAAGATTACTGTAGTATTAACTATGTATTTTTGTATGAATCAGTTGATTCAATTGATTCTGACGTTAAAAATAATTTTAGCAGCATTTCTGAAGCCATGACAAAGATACCATATCATAAGTTGACACAAATGTTCCAGAAATACTGCTTCTGTCCACTTCGGTAACAAGCCAATGCATCATTTAGACCATAAATGCTTTTTTTGTGAATCAGGAGTCAGCAAGCTGAAGCATTACAGCACTAAGACATTTCTACATCCTGACGTTTTGTTGCTGAGCCACACGACTCGGATAACAGAGCCGTTTGCATCAAGAAAATAACTGGTCTAATGGCGCCATCAAGTGGTGGAAGAATGTCACCAGTCATCAGTGTCCAAGAGTAGAAGTGATCTTATATTTTCATATTTCTATATGGCTAGGATATTTGTATCCTTAATACAGCTTATGTAAAATACAACCATTGAGTCCTTACGGTTAAGACAATTAATAACAAATTAAGTTAATAACAAATTAAGCCATGCAATGAGAATTCAATAGATATAGGTTTGGGTTCTTGTGACTAAAGAAAAATATACACAATGGAAGCTAGGCTTACACGTTCCATATTACGGTATGTCGATCACTATCATGCAGAGTTGAATTAAGACCAGTTCCACCCTGACCTGCCTTCAAGACCTAACTCTAGAGCAAAATCTGTTCTCTTAAAATTCAGACCAAGACCAGTTCCCTCAAGATTCAGTCCAAGATTAGTTCCCTCAAAATCAAGATACCGATCAAGTCAAATTCCTTCAAAAATTCAAACCAAGACTAGGTTTCTCAAGATGCAAAACAAGACTAGTTCATTCAATATCTGGATCTAGACCAAGACAATTCACTCAAGTTCCAGACCATGACTAGTTCCCACAAAATCAAGATCTTGATCAGTTTAAGTTGGTTCAATATTCAGACCAAGACTAGTTTTCTCAAGACCCAAACCAGCTCTATTGGGATCAAGATTCAAATCAAAGTCCATATCACACTGTACATTCACCAGACTGTACACTCAATGTGACATTTGTTTACTTACAGCCACTTTCTAACTCCTAAGCTTAAATAAACAAACCTGAATCGATGGCAAAGTGCTGGAACTGGATGCAGGGTTTGAGGCCTGTGTTAGTGTCGGTACTATCTCACAAATTTCACTTTTCTAGTTACATAGAAAATGTTTGTGAGGTCAACGTTTCTGGAACATGCCTCACTTGGCAATATCAGGACATGGAATTCTTCCCTGTGTGCCAAGGTCACTATTTGGGCTCTCTGCCAAAGAAAACCTGGATAGGAGAATAGAGGGTTTTAGAATCACAGGTCACACCAGCAGGTAACCCTAGCAGGTATCTGTGTGCTTCTTGTCCATCTCATGGGGTTGGCCCTAAACAAAAGGTCCCACGGAGCATGGCCATGAAGTTCAGGGGCTGACAACAGGACACTTTACAGCTTAACACATCACCCACTGGGCAGCAACTACATCAAGATCAGTGGGTCTTGACAATTTTACAAGGATACAAACTCTCCACCCAACCTTCTCAGGACTCAGGGACTTGTCAATAACAGACTCCAACAAAATTCTTGCTCTAATCCAATAAATGTGTTCTCTCTTTGACAGAGGCCTGACCAAAAAAGGTAGACCCAACATTTCAAGTATTCTGCTCAACCAATTTCCTTCTTCTGAGGAAGTAGAGTGTTTTCTGTCCAATTCTAATTTTTAATAGGGTAGATTAATCAACTGATTACTACTCCTTTTCTATATGATATGGTTATCACTCTGACACTCTGAATTCAGAAAATTCAGCTGAATTCAGCTCCTTATTATTGAAACCAGCCATAAGATTCATTAGTGTGAGCATAGCTTCACTGGGAATGCTAGCCACCATGTCACCCCAACAGCGGTGCCAATCAGACTTAGTCAGGTCACTATATTCAGTACTGGCTCTTGTTGAGGATGCTAGCAGCCACCAATGTAACCCCCCTGGGCTTGCTGGAATGTGGGTTATCAGCCTATGGATGAAACCCAACAACCACAAATATGGGTCTCCTTGTCTCAGTGAGAGGGGCACATGGTTTTTGCTTGATGGAGATGCAAGCATTATGAATGATACAGGTACACTTTTGTGTGGAGAGCATTGGTACACTGGCCTTGTATGCCTTTAGGTAAAAGCTGTTCTGCAATGGTGGCAAGTCCCTATCTAAGCTAAAGGTATATGCTGCAGCCATCACAGTGCATCACAACACTGATGGCGTCTCTCTAGGGGCTATAAACGTATTAGGACCTTTTTGAAAAAGGCGTGGCACCTCCATCTGCCACGATATCCCAAAGAGCACAAGAAGGGATTCACTTGTTCCTTAAGGTCCCTCCTTACTAGCCTAGATGTTTTCAGATGCCCAACTGAAAAGGGTGTGTCAGAAAAACTGCCTTTCTGCTAGCAATTTCTTCAGCAAAAAGAGTTGGAGAACTGCATGGCCTGGTGATATGCTCGTCTTGCATGTGTTAGTGGCCAGATGGCTCAACCGCTATCATGATATGCCACTCTAGCTCACGATAGGGACATAGCCATTGGGAGTTGCCCTTGTGCCACCTTGGTGTCTGTCAATGTGTAGTTTCTCCAGGTTCTACAAGGTCAACATTCCCCTTACAGTGGCAGTCTTCTCTGAATCCGAACACCTTCCCACATAGTCCTATGGTGTGTATGGTTCCTGTGAGACATTGCAGCACACATTAGCCAGTGACAATATCGCACTGCCCCTGGCAGTTAGGAGTGGAGTTAAATAGATGCTAGTCAAGCATGTAAGTGCGGTTCAGGTTTCCTTGTCATTCAGAACCAGTGCCAACCTGGAAAGAACTCCATGAGGTTCCAGAGCAAGATTCATTGCAAATATATCATACAGCACATGACTTTATGGAAGGTCTTGGCATGCGTATGACATGCACAAGCGTTTATCAGTGATTCTCACCACTTGCGGTGGTTATCCAGGGTTCAGAGAACCACAGTTATTTCAATAACTACACTTTGCTCTCTTCGTCTTTCAACCAGCTGCAATTCTGACCCAGTATTTCTCACTGGCTGTGGGTCTCACGCATTATTACCCTGTTTTCGGATTTCTCTTGTTTGGATTCGAATTGGTTTCTGTTTGTTCTACTGGTTTGCTTCCTGGTATTGATTCTAGTTTCTGTTTACATTTGTTTTATTGGATTGTGGGTTTTTGGGCTATTTAATAAGCTCTGCATTTGCATGTGCATGTTGTCATATAAACATGTTTCTATAAATCCTAACAGTCATAGTATAATGAAAAGCATAGTCTGCCTCACTTAATTATACCAACCAAACATTATGCTAATGAAAATGAAAGGCACTGCAAACTTAGCCTAAAAGCACCCATCTGATAAAAGATACTTAAATGGAGCTGAGTTTGAAATGAGATTTTTAAATCAGATCTGAAAATGCCTTTCTTACTGAGGTGCATAATTTCACGGCAGATTAAGCTGCCTTTTTCAATTATTCCTGCCTCAAATGTAGAGAAGCTACAGTGAACATTCAGAGTGATATCAATTCCACACAATTGACCCTCACGGTCATGGTGCAGAAAAGCAATGAAGGAAGGGAATTTGACGAAGGTGAATATGTTTAATGATATAACAAAAGGAGTGTGAAACATGGTATTAATGTTGAGTCCAAAAGTTCTGCATGTCCTTAGGACGAAGTGAAGAAGATTAAAAAAAATTTAATTTATACCAACAAGACGTAAGGCTGTACTTTAGTACCAGCACAAGAGGAATTTGCTGGTGTAATGCCAGTATATTGCTAATTTCTCTCAGGTGTGAGACATTTTTTTTCTCTTAGTTGCTATTTTTGTTGTCAGAAATGAAAGCATCTTCGCTGGTATTAACAGATCGGTGGAATGGGGAGTGTAATATTCAAAATCCTGTATATTTTCCAACCCACTTTGTGCTGAAACCCCTCTATTACTGCAAATGCAATGCCAAAACTGTATTTCTCTGACTTTTGTGCCACTTCGTAAACCTTGTTTTGTGGACATTCCTTAGCCAACTACTCCATAAATAGGCTACTTCACCCAAATACTGATGTAAGGACGCCCTGAACCCTGAGGCTATGTCCTTATTCTGACCCAATATCGCATTATTTCACTGTTTGTGCTAATATGTCATTATTTTGATTATTTAAAACTAATTTCAAGATTTAATCTCTCATCTCATAGTCTTAACTCATTATTTGAAGACATGTCAATATTCCACATTCTTTTCTCGTTTTTTCACGACATTGTTATTTCGACTTAATATCTCATCATTTCTCAAAATTTTATCTTGTTATTTTGACATAAATGGTATCTCATTATTTCAACTTAATATTTAACACCCCACAATCTATCAATAAGACTAGTTTATTCAGTATTAGCTTATAGTAATAATAATAATAATTATTTCGTATGCTGTTTCCCAGATAGTAAGTAAGCCAGGCGTTGCTTTAGTAAACATCAGTTGACACATAAGTATACGTCTAAAGATTGGTAATTCACTCAAATGTGTTCAGGTATAATTAAGGACTCATCAAACTTAAACTGAAGGGATTTCATAATGGTCTCAGCGGCCATTTTGTTTGTTTGAATTTGCCGTGCTTATTTATACCATAGCACAGAATAGATAGAGGCAAAGAATTTTGTTTAGGAGAAGCTGTAAAAATGTCCATATGACAAATGTAAATTCAAAATTCTAAAGTTTTGATTATTATAATATAACAATAAATAGACTTGACAAGTTCTGTCAGTCATCGTCAAAGTCTTTATTGCTTTATAGCTTTATTGTCATTTTTAGCACATCGCATGGCAACGGGAAAAAAAACGAAACACAGTTCAACATGTAGTAAACTTTGACGAGGACTAAAGACAGCAATAAATACGGACAGTATATACAGACAATAATACCATAAGGTACATAGAATCACACAAAATGAAATAAGTCACATAAATAGGAAGTGTATCATGCGCACGTCACAATTTCCTGCGGCAACAGTGCCGTCGTCTCAATTGCGCATCGAAGCCAATTCACACCGAAATGCTTCCTTAAGTGTTTTTAATCAGGAGGCTTCAATCCACACAAGCTCTGGAAGATGTTTCATTCACACCAAAGCGTCAAACAATTCATAAAAATTCACTGAAATCTCTTCTTGTATGATGTGAATTTTATTTACGCTGATAATATACAGCAACGTTATCATTGTGCGCTCTGTGACTGCAAAGGAAACTGATTAAAACTTTTTTTTGTTTTTTTTAACGCATTTGTGACTGAAATGTTCATGAGAAATGGATGAGACAATGAGCCGTCTCAACCTGAAATCGAATTCTTGGAATAGAATTGATGAAATCTAAATCACATGTCACTATGAAAATATTAGTACGCTGCACTGGACACACACACACACACACACACACACACACACAGTCTTTAAAGAGAATGATCTAGAGAGGATCTAACCACACCTTTTGATAATGTATTTAAATTCAAATTCCCTTTGACTCCACATCCTTCAGCTCCACCTCCTTAATCAAATGCACGTTAGACCTGATAGTCAACTGATTCAACTTAACATTCACTCGCTGAGTAAACAGTTAAACTTACTGGATTTCAGAATCTTCTGGAATTACTGGACATGGACTTGACAGGCTAGAATAATACCACATCCAGTCAGGAGTCATTTCCTGTTGTCCTACTGATGGATCTATTGCTGATCAGAGTACACGAGATACCTCGTTTAACGTGACACATTTCTGTCGCACGTGACGTCTAATACGCAACACTGCGATAACCAGTAGAGCCAAAAAAAAAAAAAAACACGTTACCTTTGATATACAATGTCTTAATGCTCAATGTAATGAAATGAATTCATTCGCAGATGAGTTTTTTTTTTATGCACCAATGCTACAGTGTCCATTGTTAATTCCTGACAGCATGTCTGTCTCATGAAGCACGTGGAAACAGAGCAGCCGTCCGACCTAAAACGTTGGCGGCGGTTTGTGAATTTAAGTCATATGAGCTTGTTAGAAAATGTGCTTCGTGTTAGGAGCACAAGTTTCAGCTGGGAGTTGGTCATGGGATATGAATTTGACTAATACACTGGCTGGGTATTTTGCTTCTTTTTTTTTTTTCTCCCCTCACTAGCTAGATTTAATAGTAGTGGTCTGTTCTTGTATTGTAGGTGTGCAACATAGCATATGTCACAATAATACCTGTATCTGTGTTTGTTTAATGCTCTAAATATTCGTATTTGATCCAGAAGTGGGTGTGGCCTGTACAGAAACACTGGAAAACACTGCTGCTGGAGGAAGAAGTTATATTTCATTTAGAAATCATAACAACAAATAACAATTTGCAGAATATAACTACCGAGTACTACAGAGTACAAAACAACCATGTCTTTCCCAAATCATAAAATCGTTTAGACTTGACTACAATAGTCACTGAATAAGATTTGATCAAATTTAATTAAGCTTTTGAGTTCTAAAAAGATCAGAAAAGTTCGTTAAGCCAGCAGTCAGAATGTACTCTGAAGCAAGGACGCAGTGCTGCTGTGAGTCAAAATGGGGTCCTTTTAGGTGGCGTTTTTTAAATAATTAAAATGCCTCTATCATTTTACTATTAAAAGATCTTCCTTGAATAGTGACAGTGGAGAATGTTAATTTAAGCATGATGAAAATCAGCACAGAAGAGACACGCCCCTCCTGCGGCGCGTGATATACAGCATAGCGTAGCGTCTCTGCAAACAAATCGGATGAATCGATTAGAAATGCGTGCACACCACTGTTACTTTGCTTCCCATCCAAAAGCAAGATAAAGACGAACTTTTTACAGCGAGCTTTAAGGCTTTTTGTGTGGTTTTTACATCGTACTTGGGGTTTTGCCAGGAATTTTGGTGAAACCTGGCAACCCTCATCACCAGCTTCATTCTGAGCCCCTTGGAAGCTTTGCACGGAAGTAAAAATAGTACACAACCTTTTGTTTTGTGCTGTGGGATCTCAGTCCTGAGGCACAAACCGAGTATCGGCGTGAAACTTTCTGCCAAGTTTTCTAAAAGGAAAAAAAGGAACAGTGCACTTCTTATATTCGTATCTACAGTATATGCGTATTCATTTAGATCACATTAGAACGCATGGCCTACAAAACACTTCAGTGTGTGTGTGTGTGTGTGTGTGTGTGTGTGTGTGTGTTAACTACGCTTGTTTGGCACGGCGAATACGGATTAATGAGTGTGATCTGTTAGACTCACACAAACTTAAAAAAAGCAAAACCAAAAAAAGAAAAGTTGATTATATTTCAATAACAGCGCATCCTGAAGTCTATTATTCTTTACTTTTATGCCGACAATTCCAATTTTTAATTTATGTAAGAATGAATCATCTGTTTAATGTTTAATAACATCCGTGAGACAACTTCCTGTTATCATTAAGGTAATATTCGCAATAAACTGATGTTTTATCAATACACACACAAGCCTTTCCCGACTGTTTTTAAACTGACACTGGAGACTCCTTCCATAGATGTTAAATAAACACCTCCTTACAGAAAATATCACCGTATCGGCGATTATTACATGCTTTTCTTTGTTAAATAACGACACGTTTTAATCCAGTTATTCTTATTAGTGTGAGATTATAGTGTATTATACATCCAAGATACAGGAACCTGTGAATGAGCCGTTACTATGGAAACGATCACGTATTATTGTAATGTAAAAAGTGCATTAAAAGTGATAGCGGTAGTTGAATTTTTTTTTATTTTACAGAGAAAAACAGGACCTCGAAGCCTCATTTGAAATGAATCAGTATGAGCTGAATTTTGCGTGTTTATAGTGTTTGGCTTTTTGATTATCTGACTATGCTAATACCGGCGTTTTTAACGTTTATAATGATTAAAAACAAAATACAGCGAAGACGCTCTTGGATGTTCTCATAAGTCAGTATGAAATGATGAATATGAGATAATCAGGTTGGAGAAATTGTGCTATAATGCTAAAAAACAAAACAAAAAAAAAAAGCATAGGTAACATGTACATATCTAGAGTTTCAAATCCAGCATTACAGAAACACCTTTATGTTATCCTTTATGTTATAGCCTGAGAAAATGAAATCAGTATTAATAATTTTATTAATTAAAGATTCTGGTCAGTTGCATGAGACTATGACCTGAATTACTGTTATGAGGGATCGTCTATTTTTAGACTTCTTATCTACGACAAACAGTCAAACACTGACCATTGATTTGCATCGCTTGCACTTTCTGTCACTGGGTCACTTCAGAGGAAAGCACTGATAAAGCACTATGCTAGATAATGGGATGTTATAATAAACAAATAAACAAATATTTCTCCACCGGAAAAGAATTAATTACAGTGTATTAGCTTAGCCTCTAGTTATGAATTGAAATTGAAAATCCAGAGCACTAACTTCACACTTTGTAGGTTGCTTGTGACTATTTTCCACTAGATTCTGGGCTGTTTGTGAAAATATCAGGGTCTATTTGGATTGAATTCTGCCTTAGGAGTTGCTTTGGTTATAAAACATGAATAAATATAAATGCTAACTGCTAACAACACACAAGAATATGTCTTTCACACATAGCCCTTAATGCTGATCAGGCTCACGGACTCTATAACGCTATTCTTATGCTGTATTACTGGTACGAAACACATCGATTAGACGATATTCAGACGATATTCAGCTCCAATTTAAACCGAAACCGACTGTAACTGATTAATCAAACATTTTACATCTCATTTGTCAGATGTTAAGCGTCACGACATGAACAATTATACATTTTACTTTGGTAACATTTATTTATTTATTTATTTTAGAGTTTAGTATGGATCTTAGTCCAACATCGCACGGCATCTTTGTTCTTAGATCAGACCTCTTCTGTCTTTATTAAGCTTCAGAAATCAGATTAAGCCACACATGATGTCGACTTGTTAAATTTTTTTGGTTTAATTGTGAAACGTCTGCATTTTATTCAGATATTGGATTAGGAAACCTGATTTTTCCAGGAGGAATGCTGTAACCGTTGTCAGCTGATGAAGGCACTGTCACAAGGAGTTCGTATTGGGCCCTAAAATTATACATCTACAGTAGAGAAAAATTAAGATGAGGTAATAGATTAAAATGTATTTTTAAATGTTTGGACCTATGCGTATATAATGCTAGGGATTCAGCCTTACACTTTACAAACGGATGCAGAGCAAGACTCAGACGCCACATCTACAGCGGCTATATATTTAAATACATAAGCACGACAAGCACATCGTACCACGACCTCATCAAGATATCATGTAATAAAATGCACAAATTAATACAAATTAATTGTATTAAACTGAGACTAGTTAAAAAATGTTTTACATGATATTCATTTTACTTGCTCAAGTAGACAAGCACTCGTTCATATTTAATATGTAAAAACTAACACATTAGTTATTGGATGTCTATGGGATGCTTATGGCTCTATAAAGCATCTATGGCACGTACATGGCTCTGTTGTCTGTTTATGGGATGTATGCGACTTTATTGATTCTCTATAGTATGTATATCTCTCTATCAACCATCCAGGGGATGTATATGGTTGATGTATATGATGTATACGGCTTTATCGATCATCTATTGGATGTATGTGAACCTACTGAATGTCTATGGGATGTATACGGCTCTATACGCTGTCTATGGGATGTATACGGCTCTATACGCTGTCTATGGGATGTGTACGGCTCTATACGCTGTCTATGGGATGTATACGGCTCTATACGCTGTCTACGGGATGTGTACGGCTCTATACGCTGTCTACGGGATGTGTACGGCTCTATACGCTGTCTATGGGATGTATACGGCTCTATACGCTGTCTACGGGATGTATACGGCTCTATACGCTGTCTATGGGATGTATACGGCTCTCTACGCTGTCTATGGGATGTATACGGCTCTATACGCTGTCTATGGGATGTGTGCATCTCTATACGCTGTCTATGGGATGTATACGGCTCTATCCGCTGTCTATGGGATGTATACGGCTCTATACGCTGTCTACGGGATGTGTACGGCTCTATACGCTGTCTATGGGATGTATACGGCTCTATCCGCTGTCTATGGGATGTATACGGCTCTATACGCTGTCTATGGGATGTATACCGCTCTATCCGCTGTCTATGGGATGTATACCGCTCTATCCGCTGTCTATGGGATGTATACGGCTCTATACGCTGTCTACGGGATGTGTACGGCTCTATCCGCTGTCTATGGGATGTATACGGCTCTATACGCTGTCTATGGGATGTGTACGGCTCTATACGCTGTCTACGGGATGTATACGGCTCTATACGCTGTCTACGGGATGTGTACGGCTCTATCCGCTGTCTACGGGATGTGTACGGCTCTATACGCTGTCTACGGGATGTATACGGCTCTATCCGCTGTCTACGGGATGTATACGGCTCTATACGCTGTCTACGGGATGTGTACGGCTCTATACGCTGTCTACGGGATGTATACGGCTCTATACGCTGTCTATGGGATGTGTACGGCTCTATACGATGTCTACGGGATGTATACGGCTCTATACGCTGTCTATGGGATGTATACGGCTCTATACGCTGTCTATGGTATTCTGCTCTATCCGCTGCTCAGTTATGGTAGATAGCAGAGCACCGCGTCAGCTGCTAAATCAGTCTGTTTTCATATCAGTTAGATTTTACGCTATGACACAGAAGGCTTGTTTGCCAGTGTAATTTAGGGTTTCCAGTCATGTCTATGAAAAGAAAGCTACGAGGTCTTAGTCAGTAACCAACACGAGGCACCTAGTTAGCTTTCACAGTTGGTCAGGCGACAACGTAACACCTAGATTTTGATGTTTATTTTATCCATTTATTCTTTTATTTTTAAATTAAATGGACAATTTAGGAAAAGTCTATTCTAATTCAGGGAAAAGTATAAAAGTTGTAAAAAAAAAAAAAAATGAAAGAATAACTAATGATACATAGACTTATTAATACATTAGCTAAAAATAAACCCAGGATGTGAGATGGTTGGTTTAAAGTAGGAGACTTTGGACAATCACAATCACGCAGCCTCCTCTCAATTCATCAATGGCGTGATCACGTGAAGGGAGCATGATAAGTGTGGGCGGGGGTTGCGTGACGTCACATGGCGTCTCGACCAATCGCGGCGTCTGTTGTCTCGGCTTCTGATTCGACTGTAAATAGAGACTCGGCTGTCCGTCTCCTCTCATTTGGCTCGGCGGCTGCTGCGGGGCGGCTTGGGGACGAGATGCTGAGACATTAATGTCAAAAGAACAGCAATGACACGGAATTCAGGACCTTTTCCAGTTAATAACGTGCATTCCGGCTCTTTAATAAGCTTTATTTGCGCCTTAAATACTATCTAATCCTAATCATAGCGCTCATATTGATCCATATTGATCCATTGGGCTGAAATTGTGCATTTGCACAATTTTTTTTTTTTGTCTTGCATACCTTACTGGCTGGATCAGAATTTTTTTTTTTTTTAAAACAGGTTTTTGTTTTGTTTTTGGAGAGGAGTCAGTTGTTTAAACAGCGAGCTTGCAGTTGAACCCGAAGTGAAGGCGAAGAGAAGAGAATGCTAAAGGATGAGTCAGAGGGACACACTGGTTCATCTGTTTGCTGGAGGGTGAGTCTAAGGCTCGGCTCTGATACCTGGCTAGTTACTGAACATAAATACGTGTTTAGCTGCTTTTCAATTCATTTACAATCACAACACGACAAGCCTCACTGCTCAATCCTGCATCCAGGAGGCCTGGGCTAAGCAGCTAGCCGTGACCGTTAGCTAGCTAGCTTTTATAACAAACACTATACTATAGTATACTATACTAATAACAATGCTAATGCTAATAACAGCAATACCAACCGCTGTTTATATTTATCCTTAACTCTCTCTTTATATATGAATATATATATATATATGTTTTATAGATCCTAACAAGCGTTAGTATTAGTGTCATTCAATCGCGTTACCGGTTATTTACATTCCTGCAATATAACAGCGCTCGGATTTGGCCGCGTCCCAAATCCCACATACAGCCCTAACTAGGCCACCTCTGTTAGCGCACTGCTAACGCCCGTGTAGTGCACTATGTAGTGCAGGAGTGTGGAGTGGGGTTTGGACGTGACGGAAGTTTCTAGACTATCAATACAAGCGAGCGGTCGCGCGACTTTTTTATTTTTTATTTTTTTTTATTTTTGTACGTTTGTAAATGTTTTTAAAAAGTAGGTAAAACGTTTAAATTAATGTCTAGAAAGATTTTTTTTTAAGAATTACTAATAATTAAAAAAAAATAACATAAAAAACGTAACGTAAATATGCAAATGAAGTAAACGGTTTTTCGTGTAAAATCTACAGCGTTCATTTGTGTCAGCCAATCAGAAGCGAGATCGTTGACAGCGACCCGCCCCTTTTAACCTCCTCATGGCTGTTTTGATCCTGTGTGTGAATCCTATAAAAGGGATTTGACTTTATTGTGAAGGGCAGTTTGTGATTTATTTATTTTTTCTCCTGAGCTGAACAACTGTATTAATTGAGAATAGGTTCAAAACAAAATGGCCGACATGTTTACGTGCGAAGATGATCGCCAGTCACGAATGATTCTGAATGAACTGTCTGTATAAATCTTACACCTTACGATAATATATACGACTTCTACGTAATCCGAAGAAATGTTACGTCCTGGCATGGAGCGAGGTTTAGTGTCTGCGTTACCATGACAACTACGAGCGAGCGAGCGAGCGAGTCATCCAGGTTTAATTCGCACTGCTTGTTTTTAATTTTTTTTTTACGTTATTTATGTCACAACAAAATCCAAGTGTAAGAATGTTAATAAGAAAACAATACAATCCCAATAGGGGGCCTGTGCAACTTTTTTGGTGCTTGGCCCCCTAATTATTAGTGAAACAACACACTTCGGGAATAAAATAATCAACAATCAATCAATCAATCAATAATCAGGGTGGTAACAGGAGCGCCGCTTCGTCTCATCACCCTGTCGTGGATTATTTATGTGTATACATTATTTATTTATTATATATATACTATATGTGTATAACAGCGCTCCTGAAGTGTTTAATTTCTAACACGAACAACGTGGAGGTCTTTTTAACCTTCACGGCACATGCACAGCCTGTCAGACGGCTGTCGGAGTTTTCCGAGAATGAATGAATTCTGTGGTCTCTCTTAAGGACGCCGCTGGCGAGAAAACGCTGCCCTTTAGCTTTGGTCTCCGAGGAGCAAGACTGGTCTTGCAAACATCACCGCGAAAAGTCGCACAGATCCTGTAAAGAGTTTGGACGTTGGAAGGAAATGATCAGGCGCAATCTTTTGGTAATCTGCTTTCTTAAATGCACCTGATCCGGTAGGCAAAAGGAACAAATGAAAAAAGAATTTATGCACAAAATGGACGTCCAAAAGTCTCTTGTCCACATCCTTGTATATACAACAAACCAAAAGGAAACAAATCCACTTAACCGTTCGGGACGAGAACAGTGTTTCCGTAAGATCTCTTACACGGTCAGTATTTATCATGTTGTTGTTGTTGTTGTTGTTGTTGTTGTTGTTATAAGATGAAAGACACATAGATAGTTTTATAGCATGACGGTCTTTAGTGCTGCGTAGCCAAAAATAGATTGTGTGGTTTAGTTGTTATGAGCAACACAATGTTCTTCAGTGTATTTTATAGCCGTTGCGTGTGATAAAGTTATGAACATGCTAAGAGCGAAAGCAGGAATAGTGAGGTGTTTAAACGCAGCCGAAGGGTTGTCAGGGCAGTCCGAGGCCACCGCACGGGGATGGAGATGTTTGTAGTAAGACTTAAGACTCGGCGAGTCCGAAGGAAGCGGGTTGTGACGTCCAAGCTAGATATCCGAGAACCCACGTCCAGGCACAAAAGGGAGGAGAACCTTGGAGTAAGGGACTAGATCCGGTAAATGAACAGGCCAAAAAAAAAAAAAAAGTGTGGTAACTATCTGATCATACACCGTGACTAACCGGAAGAACCGTGTCAGCGTGTTGGCATGGAAATGGTTAAACTTTCACTCCAGGAGTGCAGAAAGGCATTCCTGGTTCAGATTTTAGTCTAAACTTTCTCCAGAGCCGGATTAAAAACGTAACCTGATGCGAACCGCAAACCGAGTCGCACTCTTCAGCCACATTTACGTCCTTGTCACAGTAAATTGGCGTAACAGGTTACACACAGGAAATGATTTTGAGACGAATGTCTAAGCTGAAAGTCAAATAAACGTTCGTGTTTATACGGTCTCTGCGGCCGTAATTCTTTTACAGCCGTTCTCTTGTTTATCTTCTTGCAAGATGGGGGTTTTGAGCAAGAGGATCCTTCCGCAGTTCCTTTCCTTCTCTTTCAGCGCCGAACGGCGAACGCGCGTCTTTTCCCGCACGACAAAGTCGCACTCATTCCTTTTAATTAAAGGATTACATCATAACAAAATACCACAGATCTCTTTCTTTGGAGGGGGAAAGTGCAGTATTTCAGTCATCCGAGCTCTAACTTGCTCCTGCCAGCTCGTGACTGAAGCTCTGAGCATGCACAGATTTTGCACAGAGTTTATTTTTCAGCAGCTTTGTTTTGCCCTCGCGCTTGTGCACTTGTGTGTATGTGATCATGTTTCCACACACGCTGCCATCCGCGAGAGAGCGAGAGCGTAATCTCCAGCGCTGACATGCAGGAAGAAAGTAGGCCGAAGGTCACCGCGGACGCCTGTAATGTGGGTCGGTCTGTGAAAGGCAAAAATAGGCACGGGAGTTACAGGCTGTTGTGTGTCATCACCACGCAAACTTTTCCACATCAGGCTCGAGATAGAACGGCACGGCGCTGCTTGTTGTTTTAAAAAAAAAAGAAAACAAAACAAAAAAAAAAACGACCCGTCGCCGTAAACCGGTCGTGACCTTGCACATCATTTCATTTACGCTTTCCTTCTTGCATTAAATCGTGCGTTACGTTTTTATATTTAATTCACGTCATCAGCTTCATTACTTCATCACGGATATAAAAGTCTACACACCCCTCTTAAACCCGCAGGGAAAAAAAAAAAAAGAAAACAATAAATCATGTCGGATATTTTTCCACTTCTAATGTCCTACACGTACAACCCGAGGCAGAGGGAGGGGAAAAAAACCTCACATTACCCTGGTTGCATAAGTATGCGCACCCCTTAGCTGATACTTTGTTAAAGCACTTTTTTTTTTTTTGCTTGCAGTTCAGCACTCGGGGGTTTTTTGGCTCCCGACTCCGAACATCTTGATTTAATGATTTTATTCCACTGTCTATCGAACAGTGATGAGCTCTCCGGCGCACAGCCGTCTTTTTAATAGGATTGAACCTGGGTTCATTCCAAAAACATCGATCTTCTTCTTCTTCTTCCTTCCTGAAGCTGTTCCTTTCCTTGACTTGGGGTTGTTTCGTTTTTTCCGGTGACATTACTGGCTGCATTTTTTTTTTCCCCCCGTCTTATTATTTTTAAGTGAAAACATAAAAGAGACGCCGTTAAAGGATCGACTCTTCAGAGCCGCCGTGACGTAAGCGATAACGGGAACGCGTTCCGCGGACTTTAAATCTAACTCTGAACGGATAAAAAGTACAACGTGATATCGATTAACAGATTAGACATGGTTCATGTTGGAAAATCGCTGTGGGAGGAATAAGAGGAATAAAACACTCTGCGACGTGATTTTGTAGGAAAATACTCCACTCCAGGCTTTACATGGGTTGTTTTCCTGTAACCGTCACACTTTATTCCTGGTTTTCCTGTCGCAGGTTAAAAATCTCCATATTTCTGAGAAGGTCTGCGAGTCTGAAACGGACTCTGAAGTGTAGAGAAGCGTGCTCGGGTCCCGCATTCGGTACACGTGTTTAAAGCAGCGCTGTTTACTCTGACCTTTGTACCTGCACACAACGTGCACATGTAGGCCATACATGTTCGCCATGAACTTGACGCACATGATCCATGACCTATTTCCTGAATGGCGTGAGGCCAGGACTGTGATATGCCGAGG
>CM074977.1:26299678-26322708 GCA_037576825.1 Pangasius krempfi
AGGTCCTCGTTCGCTCTTTCGAGGCCTCGGACCTAACCTGGTGGGCGTGGCTCCGTCCAGGTACGACTCCCGGAAACGACATCTTTCTTATTAGATTTCTGTTCATTTCTACGCCACAGCAGTTGACCATTTTTACTAATTAAAGAATGACGCTTTATTCGTTTATAGTTACGATTAAACATTGTGGAACATCCACAAACCACGCTAGTTCCTGTTGTCACTTACGTTATAGCAGCTGTAAACAGTCTTTCCCAAACTAGCCTCTTCTCCTTCTTCTCCTCCCTCTATCTAATCTGATATTACAGAGAAAACGCAAACTATTCTTCCGTGAAAGACTGTGGGGTTGAATCGCCGTCAGTTCCCTGATTCGCGGTTTTCAACGAAACGATGTCGCGTCCGTCAAAGTTACTGCTGCGACGTTTATCAGTTTAATGCAGCATTCGTGCCTCGTAAGTCTTTTCAAAGCCTGTTTATAGAGAATAAAATGACCTTAAACCAAGAGAAGACTGTGATATCTGATATCTCTTAAGTGCGGAACACAACAAACCACAAATGCAGCCGCAGGTCAGAAACGCCACAGCAAACTCGGAAAAACGAGCAAATCAGAAACCGTAACGAGAAATACAATTTAAAAAAAAAACAGCAGCAAATTAAACAAAAAGCAAAACAGCAAATCAAAAACAACAACAACAACAACAGTATACCAGAAACCATAGCAACCGAAAAAAAAACAAAAAAAAAAACAGCAAATTAAAAAAAATTTTACAACAGCAATAGAGAAAACAGGACCGCGAATCAGAGAATGCAACAAAGAGCCCAAAAACACAGCTGTGAATCGGAAAAAGGGAACTAATACATAAATAAATAAATAAAATAAAATAAATAAATAAATATAAAAATCAAAAGAAAAACAAAATTAACAACACAACAGCAATAACAAGAAAACCACAACAGCAAATTCAGAAAAGCCACATCCTATCAAAAACAATTAATATTAAGTTACTTGCTTACTTTTTTATTTTATTTTAATTTTTTTTTCTTTTGAGTAGCCCAGGTTCTGCTGTTGTGTTTTTGGTTGTTAATGTCTTTGGCGCTTTATCGTAAAATCTCCGTCGCGTTGAACCTTCATCGTCTTTATCGCCGACAGAGCGATCTACTTCGCGGCCTACTCAACGGCCAAAGAGAAGCTAAACGGCGTTCTGGAGCCCGACTCCACGCAGGTGCACATGGTCTCCGCCGGCCTCGCAGGTAAGAGTCCCACGCGTGCTCTTGTCCTTAGCTGCATTTTTTTTTTTCTTTCTTGTTTTAGATGCTAAATAATTGCACTGCTTGTTTGGTTTTGTGAGTGACATGTTGAACTAAAATGGTACTGACCTCTTAGTCACTCTGTATCTTGGGATAAAACCAGTGTTTGAAAACGGACATCTTTTAAAGTGTAGCATAAATTATATAGATGTAGACATCAGCTAGCATCTTTATTTGGTTTTTCAGTGAACAGGGAAGCGTTAGTTTATGGAATATGGCCCATATTTTGGAAACTTTTTTTTTTTTTTTTAAACATATTTGTTAGCATCTAGAGTTTAGACTGAAAGCACAATTAAAGACTTTCAGGATCAATAACACGTCATTTGAAATGTCAGCTTTATGTCGCACAGCTTGTGAAGCCAAATTCAAGCCGAACTCAAAGAATCGACAGCGTCGAAACGTTGCGATAGTATTCGTTTAGGAAGGAAAAATAGAACTCAGCCTAATTAGCTAATATTTATTTGGAATACGCACTATAGAGCGTTTTGCCAATAAAATTAAACAAAGCAACCAAAATGGGTTAAATACGAAGCAGAAATGAAGAGTGTTAGTGTTTATTTACTGTAACGTATCTTATCAGTTTCATGACGATACGAACTAATATCGATTCGTTTAGCCAGCGATTCGATTAGTTTGTCGATACGTCAGTGACCGCCACGATACGATTTCGATTTTTCGATTCCGGGGCCTGCGATCGATCTTAAACGACGTGTCTGTTTCGCACAATCAGTAACATTTCTGTTAATTCACAGATGCAACCAAAATATATTTTGACAAATTTATTGAGCTTTATTTCCCCCCCACTATGAAATGCCACATATTTCGTGCAAAATTTCGTTCAATTAAGAACCCGCGATGAACGTAAACGTCGACGTGCGTCACGTCCGGGACGTAGCTGGAATCAGAGTGTCCTAAATAACGGTCTTTAAATAAATTATCGATGTTTTTATATTAAATTATAAATGTTATCGAAAAATCATCGACGTTTACGGATTGCATCGATACATCGGATCGCTGGTTATTTGATCGATACGTCGGTCCAGATCGATGGATCGTTACACCCCGAGTATCTGTTGAAAATATTTACTGCTGCTCCATACGTGCCACTTATTGCTAATAAACAGCGTGGCCAAAATATAAATAAATAAATATGCAAAATGATCAGGTCCTCAAAGTTTAGGTTGTGCTTTCCTTTCCTACTTTTTTTTTCCCCCCTTTTTTTTTTTTTTTTTCTTCTTCTACCTTTTGAGGGCTGGAGGACAAAAATCATTACATACCAGTGTGCTACTAAACAGTCTGGCTTCACACGCTGTCTGTGCTGTGTGTAGTAGCGGCCGCTAGCAGGGCGCTACGCTAACATGTAGGTTGCCATGCGCGGTGGGCAGCGGTCCTCGCGGGCGATGCGGGCGGAATCGGGACGCCTCAGGTAGTCACTTCTCATCTCACTGGTATGATCATGATTCTCCTAATGATGATGATGATGATGATGATGATGATGATAGTTATATCACTCTAGCTAGCTTGTAGCTATGTGTTTTTTTTTTTTTTGTTTGTTTGTTTTTTGTGATTGTACAGTTTTAATGAGCCTGTAAGCTAATGTAAATGGAAGGGGAACACCTTCTTGAATATAGTCAGCAAATGCTAACCTTGTCATTATACATTATAATTTCTAAGCATTTTTTAAATATTAGTAGTAGGAGGTAAAGTAGTAACCTTTTATCACGTTTAGGACGCACCTTAAATCGTGACAACAAAGAACTTCTTGCTGCTTTTCAAATAAAAACACAGCTAGACAACTAGGTTTTGTAAACCGAGGACTACTGAAGAGAAGCAGGCTAGCTACGTCCTGCGCACTAGCTAGCAATTTCCATATCATTATCTAGCCTGAAATTTTGTCCATTTCTAGTTACTCCATTTAAAATTATGGAACATCCACAAAACAAGTTAGTTCCTGTTATTACTTACATTATAACTGCTATAAACCGTCGTTCCATCACCAGCCTCTCTCTCTCTCTCTCTCTCTCTCTCTCTCTCCCTCCTGTCGTTTACTCGTCGAAGTGTAAACGAAGGTTACGAAACGCTGACACTGGAGACTCCTTCCAAAACGCTAAGTAACCATCTTGCGTAAAAAAAAAAAAATGGTGAAGCTCACTTTTTCTTTTTTTTTTTTTCCACGTAGAAATGATTAACGTATTAGAACGAGTGCCGTAATATAAACCGTTATTAATATAAAAATTAGTCGACACCTACGAACCAATCAGAGTCGAGAATCCGGACACCGCTATAGTAGAGATATTAATATTGTTAATATTGTGTAATGCTGTCCATTGAATCGGCTAGAAAATAATCGTAGACAGATCGTAATCATAGCTTACACAAGATTCTCCACGACGTGAATGAACAAGTGATGTATAACTTTACGGACGTAAAGAATCCGCACTGACCGTAACGATTATCTTTTGAAAACTTCGCAGATTAAAGCCTTCGCTTGTAAACAGAGCTGGACTCCGATCAGATAACGAGCCACACTGTAAATCTATCCCATGTTTCCAGACGAAATGTAGGTCACTCTGGGGTTTTTTTTTTTTTTTTTTCTCTTAATACAAAGTATGTTACCTTATACCTTATATTACACGGCGTGTCCATCATACAATACCTGCGAGTGAGTTGTTACTATAGAAACAATAACGTATTAATACGAAAGAGCGCATGAATACAAGCTAAAGAAAACGACTCGTCACCTTCCGGCCAATCAGATTCGAGAATTCAACACGATATTGTACACTTTCTTCTTCTGAATCGTGTTGTTTTTGTTTGATTTTAACACGTTTTCATTCACAGAGCTCTCGTATCGGAGAGTAAGCCGATTAACACTCGCTATCGCGTTACACGTGTTGCCTGACGGCTAGATTTATCCCCTGGAGCAACTTGTGGAAATCCATGACTCATATTCACAACAGTAAAGAAAATACAAACTAACAGCGTGACATTACGCGTTTTTTTTTTTTAAATATAGGATACCGCTCATCTGGAGAGTCGGTTCTCTCCGGACTATTTATACAGCGCAAATTAATAAACTTGTATAAATAAAACATTACTGCGTTTTATTATACACTACCAAGTTTATTTATTTTTTATTTTTTTTTTCTCCCAGATTTCCAGGCCAGAAGGATGTAGAAAGCTTTAAACCTGGGCTTTTAGAGTAATCGGTTAAAATATTCCACAGCCTACAGGCAATAAATAAAACATAAACAGTCGTAGATTAAGAGGCAGGAGGTAAGAGACCTGGTCTGATGCTCTCCGTTTTTCCAGTAAATTTAAAAACTTGAGTAATAGAGAAATTTCTAGAAATAATAATTAAATAAAAAAAAAACAACTGCTGCTTTCTTAGTGCAAAGAATTATTATTATTATTATTATTATTATTATTATTATTATTATTATTATTTTTGTAGTATAGGAAAGTGGTTCTCAAGACCCCCTCAGTATGGAATTTCATGACCGTAATTAAAATTTGTCAAAGAATCTTTTAAAGTTTGCTTTTCCTGAACATTCCACCAGCACATTACGGCTGATTTCACTTTGGTGCTTGGACCCCTAAAGATAATAACTTTGATAATGTGCGTTGTGATTTCCACCACTCTAACAATTTTATTATTATTTTTTTTTTTTTTCTTAAATCATGGACCCCTGGGGGACCCCAGAGCCCAGTTTGAGAACCACTGGTATAAGACTTTTTTTTTTTTTTTTTTTTTTTTTTAATTTGTTTATTTACAGTATTTATTTCTTTTTCTTTCCATTTACGCATTTCCCCTGAGAGCCGAAGCTGAGTCTAGGTTCTGTTAGAGTACCAGATATGTCCACCAAGAAGAACTTGTGTCTAAGCATGAAGGAGGAGTCTCAGTAGTGCAGCCTAGAGGACCAGTTATTTACAATGCCTTGCAAAAGTATTCCCCCCCCCATCCTTGAACATTTCGGAGTGATACAGACTAGAACTTATAGACTTATATGTCAGGAATCTACACAAAATAGCCCTTAATATTGAATTTGGGACAAACAAATCCAGGACAAAGTTCTGGAAAACATCCACTGGACCGTTAAATCCATTAACAAGCCCGAGGCCGACTTTGACCAGACCAAGTCTGGTCCTTCTTGTTACCAGTTTGTACGCCTGAAATACCTTTAACATATTCTTAAAAGGAAGCTGTTTAAGAAGCACTATTTCAGATATCTTTTGACCTTGCTGTGACCTTGACCCTGTTTGGATCAATTCCAAAATCTAATCAGTTCATCTGCTGGATTCAGTAATAAATCCATGTAAATACTACAAACATTCAACCATCCGTATCTAATGAGAATCTCGGACGATCTCAGAAGGTCTCCAGCACCTAGTGTGTGTCCACCAAAATCACTGACCAAGTCGAACTCTGACGATGCCACCGCCACCGCGCTTCACTTTAAGGATGGCGTTCCTACGGCGATGAGCAGCAGCACCAGGTTACTAATTTAAGGGGTTTAACAGCAGGAGAATATTTGCAAGCTGCATTCACATCTTTGACACTTGGGCTGTTTTGTGTAGATTCGTGAGTCATAACCCCGATTAAGTTCATTTCCGTTTTATGATGTAAACACTGGAAAATGTTCGAAAGTTTGCATCTATAACGTAATATCGGAAACTAACTGAGGGAGGTCTAGGAGCCAGACTTGGTATCTTGAAACGCAGCACTGCAGACAGGAAACTCTACTGAGATTTTAATGATGATGAAGATTTAACTTTTTCCAAAATGGTTGACAAGGTTAGCATTTGCACTCTCTTACCTCTTACGTGCACTGCTTGACCTCCTTTTATTTTTGTTTTTGTAGCCTTTGTCCCCTGTTTAACTTTATGACCCACTGAAGGTTAATCTATTGTAATAAAGATAATGGTGATTGTTTTGACCCAGAAACACCCATCTGACATGCTGTGCCTTTTCCAGACACGTTCTTCTTCTTCTTATTATTATTTTTTTTTAAATAAAAAATAAAAAAAGCACTGGTTTAATGATGTCCTTTAAAACTCAAGAAACAACCAATCTGCCTCTTCTCTCTCTCTCTCTCTCTCTCTCTCTCTCTCTCTCTCTTTGTCTCTCTCTTTGTCTCTATACCTCACTCTTCTTGAATACTCTTTTTACTTCCTTTCTATGTACTTATGAGGAAAAAAAAAAAACAAGAGAAAAAGCAGAAGTTTTGGGAATTTCAGGTGGGATGATCAGTCTAGAAGGTCATGTGAGGTCATGTGAGGTCATATGAGGGCGGGACTTGTGGGGTTTGTGGGTGGGGTTTGATTGAAGTGCTCCGCCCCCTGCTGCTGCTGCTGCTGCTGCTGCTGCTTGTGACTATGGTACAGAAAAGCCTGTGTCTATTTTAGGCCTGTACTCTGTGAGCCAGCCTGCTCCAACCTCCCCCCCCATATCTGCAGGCTCCGTCCTGCAGCTGTGAGGAGGAGCTTTGCCCCTCCCCGTGTGAGTACTCGCCAGAGACACACAATCTCTCTCTCTATCTCTCTCTCTCTCTCATCCTCCTTCACCCTCTTGCTCTAGGTCTCTTATCCTATCTAGAGCCCCTCTACCCCCTACTCTAGGTCACTAGACCTCTATATTTTTTTTGGTTCGACTGAATGTAAGAATGTTTCTTTTATTTAAGTACTGCAGAGCAGTGCCGTTGTCATTGTCTTATCCTCTTTTTTTTTTTTTTTTTTTTTTTTTTTTAATTCTGGGATTACTAGACCATATTTATTCCAGACGAAACAGGTTACTTTAATGGTTTTTTTACGACAATGGCATCCAGAAAGTTGCACGTCAAGCAGATTATTTTGCAGACTACTTTGACATTGCAGTGAAGATCTTTTATTACTAATCTCTTGCATCACAAGGCATGTTTTTGTTTTTGTTTTTATTTATTTATTCCCCCCCCCCCCCCCCAAGAATGCCATTGTGGAAAGCCTCCTTGTGGTTAAATAATCAGTCTAAAACATATGGCACTACGACTCTGCGCCCTTCCGGCATGCCGTATGGATAGTTATATAACTGCGTAATTATGCAGAAAAGTGCCCTGTCAAGTTCAGTTACTCCGTCACTTTTAATGTGCTCTCTAAACCAATTAAAGCGATTTTTTTTTTTTAATTTTTTTTTTTTTTAATTATTATTATAATTTATAGTATATGCTTTATCTATTGCTTTAGCTAAAAGGTTCCATGCTGTGGCCGACTACTCTAAGATGTGTTTGTGGCTTTAATCATAGATATGTTTTCTGTTTAAAAAAAAAAAAAAAGAATCTGACATAAGATATATGTTACTGTTAATGATACCGCTGCTTTCCTGAGTAGTACACGCAGTCTTTACGAATAAATCCTGACTGATATCTGCACTTAATAGCCTCCATTTCACGAGCTTGATAAGGAAAATGCCAGAACAGCAGGCCGTAAAAACAGGCTATAAAACATCTTAGAGAAGTCCACAGTGTTTCTTTGAACAGAAGATCATTTATTTATTTATTTATTTATTTATTTATTTATTTATTTATTTATTGAAAGGACAGTAGGCCTGCTTCACTAGCCTTGCCTATGTTGAGCAACAGTGCCATTTCTATGGCTGACCCTACCATCCTTTTTCCCCAGGGTTCACAGCGATCACAGCCACCAATCCTATCTGGCTCATAAAGACCCGCCTACAGTTGGATGCCAGGTGAGCGGCTATTATATGATTAACAGTTACATTTGGGATCGTTACATAAACCATAAAACCCTAAGCCCCACTCCAGTGATGAGTCTTGTTTCCCGTCGGAATACGGCTTGGGACATTGAATGGACGGTGTTTCGCATTTAACTTTCATCACCGGGTTGCAGTCGTGCCGCACTGAAACGCAACGCAACGCAGAACAACATGGTATTACATTCACATCCGACACTAAGGCGGTGATCGTTCATTAAAAAGCAGATCCCCGCCGATCGGGTTTCACTGACGTGATCACGCGACGTGATCAAGAAGGTTTTGCTTTTCAGTGTGGTACGTTTTCTGCGTGTCACTAATGAAATGATTCGGCCTCGAGTTTCTGTCCGGTGTAAAGTTTGCTAAGAAGCAGACACATGAAGTGGGTGACACAGAAATTTGCACAGTTTAGCTCATTCTTGCGGTTGTCATGTTTCAGCTTGTTCAGGCTGGCTTCCTCTGCTTAGGAGGTAAATCGAGGGTTGTTTTCAGAGACATACATTCACATAACCACAAATAGCTGCAGAAACACCAAATGTGCAACGGCCATCTTGGTCTCGGAATTTGAACCACAGAAGCATGAAAGGATGCGGTTTGAAAAGGCGCACGTTCAGCGACAGTGCTGGTGCCTTAGTGTCACGTAAAGAAAGACACTACATCCAAACGTTTTGTTACCATACGCTTCTTTTGGCAAGTCAATTACAGCATCAGCAAAGGAGCTAATGAAGGTGCTCGAAGCATCGGGTACGTAACGTATAACCAGAGACTCCTACATCACCATGAAAGGCTGATTTGATCAGCAGCCTTTTGGAAGCGTGTCCTCTGGTCAAATGAAACAAAAACTGAACGATTCGTCCGTATCGATCAGCGCTATGTGTGGAGGAAAAAGGACGAGGCTTTTAATCCGATGAGCAGCATCTGATCTGAAGCATGGGGGTGGCAGCATGTTGTTTGGGGGGGGGGGGGATTTTTCGCTGATGAAAGGGACGGGTGCACTTTGGGAAATTAGATGCCATCATGAGGATTATTAGGATTATCTAGAAATACTGAAGCAACACCTCAAGACATCAGCTAGATTGAAACTGGATCCTCCAGCAGGACAATGTGATCCTAATCGTACCGCCAAGGATGTAACAAAATGGCTTAAAGTACTTTTACAAAGTAAAAGTATTGCAGTTGCCATCACAAACTCTGGCCACAAGTCTGACTGAGCGCTGGAATTTCTTCTGATGGGACTGGTTGCGAAGTATTGCGAGAAGCTTCTGGAAACGTCTGATTCAAATGCTAACGAAGGCTGTAAACTTTTCACTTGGTAAATAAAAGCTGAAATTAATCTGTCTGTTAGCTATAATACTGAAACGATCGTAGATACTCTAATTGACTTCACACGGAAAACGTATGGTAACTTGAAATGTGTAGAGTTGGAGTTTCCTCCAACTTGTTACGCCTGCAATACTACAAAAAAAAATTGTGCATAGTTATACTCATCAATCAAATTTTTTTTTTCCCCACCCAGGAACCGTGGGGAGAGGCGCATGAGCGCGTTTGAGTGTGTGAGGCGCGTGTATAAAGCCGACGGGCTACGCGGCTTTTACCGTGGCATGTCGGCCTCCTATGCGGGCATCTCTGAGACCGTCATTCATTTCGTCATCTATGAGAGCATCAAGCGCAAGCTCCTCGAGTCCAAGGCAAACGCCAACATGGATGACGAAGACGAATCGGTGAAGGACGCGTCCGACTTCGTCGGCATGATGCTGGCCGCTGCCACCTCCAAAACCTGCGCCACGTCCATCGCGTATCCACACGGTAGATGCGTGTCTGTTCTCTTCTGCGTAAAGTAGCAAAATAATAACTACACATATAGTAGTTTTAATAAAGCTCATCCGTTACATACCAACAGTTCAGACATGGCGTTTTTTTTTGCTTAAAGTAGTAATAAACGTAATATACTCACACATTAATTGTTTTTATTTTCCTTCATCTTGCTCTGTTGTACATTTATAATATATAGATGGGACAACAACAGATGTTTACTCGAATACTACAGATATACTGTACTGCAGTAGGGAGCTGAACGTGCGTGAGCGCCGAACTGAAACCGGCTTTCTCCCTTTTTCAGAGGTGATCCGTACCCGGTTGCGAGAGGAAGGCAGCAAGTACCGCTCGTTCTTTCAGACTCTGAGCATGGTGGTCAGAGAGGAAGGATACAGAGCACTGTATCGAGGCCTCACCACCCACCTCGTCCGCCAGATCCCCAACACGGCCATCATGATGTGCACCTACGAGCTGGTCGTCTACCTGCTCAACGGCTAAAACCGTGGAGGAAGAGAAGAGGAGGAGGAGGAGGTCAAGAGAAAGAGGAGAGCAATGGAGAATGGACAGCGCAGAGAGAAATTTGTCCCTTTATGAGACCAAAGGAATTAGAGAGAGAGAGAGAGAGAGAGAGAGAGAGAGAGAGAGATGGGACAAAGAGCTTTATGGGCCAGACCTCAAGGAGGTGCTGTTGGCACATGGCAGGAATTAGTGCTGGTTTTGAAGCAACAAAAATGGAAGCTTGCTTCAAATCAAGCCAAAAGAGAGATGAGAGAGGAAGGAGTGGAAGGAAAGAAAGGAAAGTTGGCCTGTTTCTCTTCTGAATCTGTAATGTGAAGCAGTCCTTAGAGGACTGTCAAGAGGGGAATGCTTGAAAACAAAAAAAAAATAGATATTTAGTATACATCAGCTGAATTCATTCACAATGAGAGGTTTTTTTTTTTGTGGTCATTTCCTTCTGAAATTCTGAATGCTTCTTTGTGAAGCCTTAAACATTTTTTCTTTTTTTTTTCAATTTGCAAAGCTTTATTAGTGTTTACTGTGTGGCAGCCAGCAACAAAATCCATTTCAGCAGTTTGTCAGCGACGTCAAAAAAAAAAACACCTCCTTTTCGAGCATTTCCCTCTAGAGGTCAGGGTTTCCACACTGACGACGGCTCCCTGCGCACACGTGACCACCGCTTGGCGTTTCACTCACATGTCGACCCCAAGGGATCAGATCTGTGATCCTTTTGCATACTTCAAACTGAAGTGTTGTCTGTTCTGTTTGGATTTTTAAACCATCGTTCTTTTCTGAGTGTTTATAATGACCTAATAACCGTCTGTTAAAACCCACATGACGGGCGATAGAGGAGACACTGGCCGGGACTGGGAAGACGCCGCTACTTGAATCAAAAGCTCTCAGTATTTTAAATCCAGGAACACAAAATTAACTCCTGTCCCGCTTGCTAGCTCTTCCCTGTGCACCAGAAATTCGTTCCACCCTTCCGCTTCCCCAGACAGTGGCGTTTCTGACCGTATATATGCACTTTGTAGCGTTTCCAGGCTACATGATCTTTACGTTTTCTGTGTTGGACAGTTTACTATAGAACTTGTACTATAAGACATAGTATTTACTGTATAAGCAAGACAGTGTTTTGCGTCACAGTTCCTTTTGGAGACTGTTGTACAGATCAGTCTATTAAACTTCTAGTGAAGGACATCCCCGTGTTTGTGTACATAGTATGTATGTATGTATGTATGTATGTATGCATATTAGATATTCAGTGTTCCTATGATTATGCAGTAGGTTGTAACAGAAATGAATGAATGTGCCGAGTTCATTTCAGATCTCGCGTTAACTCTAGGGACGCATCGATGCCGATACCGATACGATTCTCAAAACTGCTCTGATACCGATATCGGATATCGTGCGCTATTTATGCGACGTAGTGTATACTGACCACCATGACATCGATCTGGACGCATTTCCCGATGCCGTCAAAGCTAAACAGACTCTCAGCGAAGACATCAAGAGGAGGTACTGCGATGTGATGTAACTGAACTAAACTCTAACCGAACTATTTATAAGCTCAGAACTGCGAACAGTTCACTTCTGCGAGCACTGAGACACGAGCGCTTCCTTTTTCCGCTCGCGCTCTGTTACCGTAATATATTAAACATGAAGCATAATTCAGGACATAACGGAGGACAAGGCAGTAACTAATATAAACAGAGGATATTCCAGGATGCCCCTGATATCAGCCAGAACTCATATTAAAAATAAATTCATTAAATAAAACGCTATCGATGCGTCCCTATTTGTTACTTTTTTTTTTTTTAAATGTGCCTTTCCATTAAGTCTCATTCATAATCTGTGAATAGAAGCAAAACGTTGCATTATTTCATCCACGGCGTATTGTAAAGGAACCCCCCCAAGATGATCCTCTTATTTCAAGCCACACTTTCTTCATCATCATCAGCAGTTTCCTTACAGTAAAGAAGTTCCGAATAATCACCGTTAATCGCCGTCTCCGTATGCAAACCTTACGAGGGGTCCTAGATAAAAGATTTCGCATTTCGATTTTTAAAAACAGTGTTCGTTTGTCCTCAGTATTAATAAATCCAATGAGCCGGTATAGCAACGCCTCTCCCATCATCCTTTGCAGCTAACTAAGCTGTGGTGTATTATATTATAGGATTGTATTTAATCCTGAATGACAAACACATGACAACGTATTTGGCGTTACGTCAAAAATCACGTCAGTAATTCAAATTCATGCACGTTTCAATTAAAAAAAAAAAAAAAGAAGTAAATATAAGCGCTTGAGTACATCATGATAATTACTGATGTACTGAAATTTAAAATGACTAATGATCATTAAATATGTTCATGCAGTATTCATAGAAATAACAAATGTGATGAAATTCGTTAACTGAGCCACCAACCGCCAGCTGAATTTACAAAAATATTGACCTTCCAGACGAGCGTTTGAAATGAAATTGTACACAGCAGACACTTTTTTCGCAATCTGTGTCAGCTGTAAAATGTTTTAAAACACAATCGGAAGTTTTGCGTCGTAATTTATTAACAGATGTTAGTGAAAGAAAGAAAGAAAGAAAGAAAGAAAGAAAAAACGTATCGTTTTCTTGCATCTTCACACTTCAACACTAACAATGAACTGTTCACATGTCAGCTTGATGTTTTGTTTTTTTCTTTTTGTGTGTGTGTGTGTGTGTGTGTGTGTGTGTGTGTGTGTGTGTGTGTGTGTGTGTGTGTGTGTGTGAAAATGTGACTTTTGCTGGTTGTGTAATATCATACCTCCTTTTTGTACAAAAATGAGTAAATAAAAAGCACATAAATGAATCCTGTGGTGTTCGTGTCTACTGAAGGACGAAAGAGTTGCATGATTTTACAAAAAAGATGAAATAAATAAATAAATAAATAAATAGCTTTAAATAAAGCTTTTAAGGTTAAAGTTACATTTTAGGGCAAGAACGAAACACATGGAAATTCACACTAAAAATCCTGAAAAAAAATAAATAAATAAACATTACAAGAATTTGATGTATTGAAATATAATAAGTAAAATAAAATTAAAAACACATCAGGGAATGCCTGTATAGGAAAATAATCAGTGACGGGGTAGTGAGGTGCCTGAGGTTGATTGTTTTCCTATAAAAACATGTCCCAAAGTGTTTCATTCCTCTTATAACACGTCAGTATTTCAGGAATTTCATGTCAAAAATTTAGATTTATTAAAGAAAAACACTTTTTTATCCACTTATAGTTACATTTAAACAAAACAAGTTATCGCAACACCTTCCGTCTTGAAGACTTTACCGTGGCAGAAAACGTACTGACTGTTACAAAGTGCTGACACTGGAGACTCCTTCCATGTATAATGAAGGGAAATAAGTCTTCAGACACTTTCGTTAATGTTATTTAATATACTTTCAGTGCAAATATCCACATAATTGACACATATAATGTCTATTGATTTTGCTTTGCTTACAAAAATACGAATGTAATGTGTAGAGAAATGAAACCGATAAGGGAAAAAAGGGTGGCGTGAAAATAAATCAAGATGTAAATACTGTTAAAAAAACAAAAGTTTTAGGCAAATCGCACCTGGTGTCATTGTAAACGATGTTACCGTAGGTTGGGAAGATTTCACACAAGAAGTCGCAGTCACGGTGAAGGTGAAAGAGCTTCATAAACTTTTCAGGCACACTCGATTGAGTGTTCGATAATATACAGGTGGAGATTCATGAAAACACAAATAATCGTCCCTGGACAGGTGACACGGAAGATAAGAAAGAAGCCAGCAGTCAGTCGAGGAAAAAAAGGAGACGCAGGACGACCTGAAAGCAGCAGGAACGACAGTTAGACAGAAAACAGTAAACAACGACCTGCACTGCAATCTTCTCTATTCCTCCACCAAACGCAGCATTTCGACAATTCAGACCTCGTGGAACGAAAGACGAAGTTGAAATACAGGATGTCCCAAAAGTCTCCTTAGCTACATGGGGAAATGAACGCTTTTTACAACATGTGACTGTATTGCGACAGCGTGGTGCGTGATGTTCTCGCCGTGTTTCCTGTTAAAGTCCATCGCAACCTTGCGACAGCTTCCCGATCCGGCCATGAGAATGATTTCAGTACGTTCTTCATTTATCGAAGGCGTTCGTAAAGGCTGAAAAAAAAAAATAATAATAATATAAACTAAATATGAACAGTTTTGGAAGACGTTTTGCTAAAAAGTGTCAATTTCCCGTGTGTGTGGAGACCTTTGAGACACGCTGCAGAACATTTCAATAAATCTGGAAATAATTTTGGAAAAATTTAAAATAATGGAGTGCAATCTTCAGTTCTACCATCGCACCATGATGCATAATGGTGCTGATTTTTTTTTTTCCTGCAGTATGTCGTGTTAAATTATTCCACAGTAAGACCGATGGATCCAGGTTTCAACATTATCTTCTGTAATAAAATCCACGCTGCAGTTTTCTCTGCATTAGCCGTAAGTTGCTTGTGGTGTGATATATCAGTGGAGCGTGTTGCCGATGGTGATGAATGAAGAAGGCTTTAGTGGCAGTAGAGTAATGGAAACTGCAGCCCTTCTCCAGACTGAACTGTCTATACACAAACTGTTACGCGGTAATTTACTGCTCTGAACCTCGTCCAGTTGGGAAACTCCGCCCACTTTGCAGTGGTTTTCTCTTTTAACATTCTGTAGGGTGGACATATCAGGCTGGTGTCCGGGTTGTTCGTTTTTTTTAATCGGTATTTCAACAACCTTTCGCGAAAACAAACATTTTTTATTGGTTTGTAGCTTTGTTTCAGCGTAACACCCTTCACGCTACAGCACAGTAATTAGCATTAAATGATGACAATCCTTTCAAAATCAAGAACACACACACTTGGGAATGAATACAGTTAACTAGCTAACTAGTTCACCATACGCGATTATATTACGTAATACCACAGCGCTGTGGAGTGCTCGATTCTGATTGGTCAGAAGGCGTATTTTAAGATTTCCTATAACAGCACGCCTCGGACAGTAGTTCCATCTGCAGGGTGTACTTGAATGCATTTCTGTGTATGGTGGACGCTCTACGTGAACATTAAAATCGTATGTAATCGTCGATTACAACGTAAGGAGATGTTTATTTAGCATTTGAGGAAGGAGTCTCCAGTGTCGGCGTTGGTAACAGTCAGAGGTTAAGCTATAACTTTAAGTTTTCAACATGAGAAAGTCTTTGCTGTTTCTCAGTATCGTACGAAGATAGGCGGCGTTGTTGTTGTTGTTGTTGTTGTTGTTGTTGTTGTTGTTTTTCTGTTTTTTTTTCTTATTAGCTATGTTAGTTATGTTTCTAGGCAACTAAAACACGGGCCAATGCACTGCACTGCTACATACGTTTATGACGTTTTGTCGTCCTCTGTTCTGTACTAATGCTCATTCTGTTAAATCCACTCTTTAAACATGATTTGTTTAATGGAACAGAGCGAGTGACTGAAAGCAGCAGCTAACGTCTATTAATCAGCAAAAGTAATAGAGCTATTAAAGCAGACAGAAGAGGGAATGGGCTGTTTTACAACAGTGCAAAACTCATTACAGGAGTCGAATCATGCGCCGCTGTTATCGGGAGAGTGGGATGTGACTGACGGACGGCACACGGCTAGAGAAGACATAATAAAGATACTAATGAAAGCCTGTTTTTGACCCGCTGTGACAGTAACTGGCAAGAGAAGCAGCTGTACAAACATGATGACAACTCGATAAAAGATGCATATCCTGTGAGAGAGCGTAGGAAAGCTCGAGGTACGTTCATGATGGTCAGCGTGTGATGCGTATACTGTACATTCGTAGAAGATGAAATGTAAAGAATTTAGATATATCTCCGTTTATATATCTCCGATTCCAACCTTGAACCTAAGCCCATTTTTCTTGCACAGTATCGGTTCAAATGCTTAGCAGAATTACTGTCTGACAGTTTGATGTCAACAAAACTAGCGATGCCATTTAAGGCCAATATTAAACACATAAATATGACGTAATGTTTATCTCAAGGACCGAATTGCTTATGGATAAAATTATGAATAAAGTTAAAGTGAGTTATGAGCACAGACGATAAGTGTGGGGTCAGCTTATCCTTCAAACTGTTGGCATGTTTTCTTTACAGGGGTGTGCACTGAATTGAGCAAAACGATAGCATTATTTGAAAAATTTGACAGATTTAAATAGCAAATTAAAAGTAGTAAAAATAGCTCTTTAATAGTTCTTCAGCCTCCAGTTCTGTGATCTTGGAAGGAATCATATAAGTTGGCCGCTTGTCCGTTTCCTGTCATCCACATAAAATGTGAGAAGTGACCTTTTTTTGCCAGTTCTTGCCCCCCCTCAGGCTTTCCTGAATGTTTTCCTTTAGACTCGTGAGAATCTCATTTAAGTTCAGGACTGACTCTGTGACCTTTTGGATGGCGACAATCTCCTGGACACTGCTGTCAGCCTGAATAACAGCATCACGGTGTCTGTGCCGGTTTGTAAAGGCTCTAATGAGACGAATTCAGCATAGATTTACCATATTTAGGCTATAGTGCAGAGTATTTGTATCTATTCTATATTTAATGCTGTTTGCTGTGTGAACTGAGGCATTTTATCCGTTTACAAAAAAGTGATCTAAAGATAATTGGCACAAAACACGTTGTTTCTTGCATTTGCATTTGTCAGTATGATAAAAACATGGACATGCTGTAAGCTACATGTTGCTATTTCTAACTTCAGTTTCTTGAGATTGAAGACGTCGCAGGTTTCTGTGTGAAATAAACATCTTGAAAAGAGAAATAACAGGCATCTGTCCTAATAATAAAAAGAAATCATACTGACACTTCATGTTCGTTATAGTTGCGCTACGAAAGCAATAAAAGAAAAGAATACAAATTATCCTTTGTTCATAACACTCACAATGTGACGTTTAGTTTTTCTGAATAAAAGAAATATAAGAGCTTATGCCTGTTGATGAATTCTTAATTCTTAAGTCTTTGTGTTTTATATTTCGCAACAAGACGTTGCTCTACTGATCGGAAGGTCATGAGTTCAAACCCCAGCACCTCCAAGCTGCCACTGGACCCTTGAGCAAGGCTCTTAACCCTCAACTGCTCAGATGTATAAATGAGATAAATGTAAGTCGCTCTGGATAAAGATGCCGTAAACGTACATGTAAGAGCAGACCACTCTTTACAACCACGGTGAGCAGAAAGGCATCTCAAAAAGCACCACACGTCGAACCTTGATAGGAGAATGAGCTACGGCTTCTACACGTCTGCCAAGAACAGATATCTGAAGCTACAGTGGGCACAGGATCACTGGTATAAGATCAGAAAAAGGCCAGGAAATGTGGATAAGTACGTGTGACACTGACACAAACCGAATCAATACACATTGTAATCATTTACATTTACATTTATGGCATTTGGCAGACGCTCTTATCCAGAGCGACTTACAGAAGTGCTTTGAAGTCTCTATCAATAAATACGTTCTCGCTGGCTCGCTAGGTCACAAACTAAGAACACCATCAGTCCAAAAACTCTGGTGGGGAGGTGTTTAGTAACAAGCTCTCAGACAAAGTGTTTTTTTTTTTTAATGTGATAATTTAAGTAATTTAGGAAGAGTAGTAAAGTAAGTCTTTAATCAGATACTGACTAACAAAATGTCTGTGATATTCCTGCATCGCAGTTTGAATGCAATCTTTATCTACTCTGTTAAACTTTCATCATATTCTCAGGTTATGGAAATATAAATAACTATGAAATCATAAAATATGACGAGTGGGAGAAAGAGTGTCTAAACAACGCAGACTTTGCATAATGGGCACAACAATATAAGGGGTTCATTTAAGTTTAAAGTTGCTGAGAAGCTTCGTTTAGGTTTCAGCTCAGTAGAATGAAAATAATATGCACACACACTGATCATTTTTCTCGATGCTGCAGAAAACGTCGTTTTGGTGTGTTATTGCTGAGTCGTCCCTGCCATCTGTAAGACTTCTCCATGCAGTATGGTCAATATATTCCACTTCCTGTTTTAACCTGGAGACCATGAATTTGAAAAGTAACTGTAGCTAAATTGGATCAATCAGGTCTTATTCTTTTTTTTTGCACGACAAATAAAGTAATGCGCTAATTCGTTTGATTTGTGTCATGTGCTAGGCTTCATACTAGCCTCGCAGATTAGCCAGCTAACTGTTACTATCTCTGCTACTTCCTTCCAAGCTGTATTTTTCTTGGCAACGTTTCAATGAGAGGTCATATATGAGAGGATAAGATGAACCCATGGTAATATGTTTATAAAGGTCAATTTAAGCATCTTCATAATTTTACAGTGTGTTTATATGTGCCTACGATTTTTCTTTTTTTTTTTTTTGGCATAATCCTGTATCCAGAAAAAGCCTTGCAGCCTTGTGAGTTATTTAGAACTGCATTCCTCCATTCATTACAACAGATTACTTATTTATCACATGCTCTGGAGCTGCAAATCTTTCACCATGATGCAGGCAGTCATGCGATTTAAACCCTTAATAAAAATTTTGTGTAGCATCAGCATGCCATTAACTGCCATCTATCTTTAACCCTTCATTATTTTATACTCTCACTGCTGGAGAAGCTCTAAAACGTGTGGGCTCCATCCCACATCTACATAACTTCCTGACACTCCATACTGGGGTTTCAGCCTATTTTTTGATATTTATTTTGAATTGGCAGTTCTATTTCACCCCACCATGACCATATGATGTAGTATTTGATAGTATTTTGGACAGTTTGGAGCTATCTCTGTAACATCTTCTGACTATCGTTGGAGCTATAGGTACTCTGTCCTCAAAAGCTGGAGATAAACTCCTCAAATCTTCTATTCTTTCTTCACTGCTGTGGTGAGTATGTTTTGTATGTTTTGAAGTCCATTCAGAACTTCGTAGCTACTAGCTTAAATTGATTTCCCTCGTTAGCTTGCTAGTCTAGTTAACTATAACTCCTGTGCTGCCCGGGAGTTAGCTATGACCTGTTCTGCTGCTCACTTTGGTCCTCACCACTTAGTCATTTCTGGTGTGGTTTCCCTCAACTCTGAGTTTTTCTCAGTGGTCCTAGCTTGCCATAATGGGTATTTCTGCCAAGTAGGAACTCCATCAGCACCCTGACAACCCCAACCCACCCTCAAAAGGGATCTATAAGGGATTGAGGCTGTCATTGGGACACGACTGGAAACTCATTGGGCTGCAACTACATCAAACATGTGGCCCTGATGATAATGTCGCAGGGGTACAAATTTCAATCCACCGTTTTCAGAGCTCAGGGCCTCATTAGTATCAGACCCAATGAAGTTGGCCAGTCTGTCTCAAGAAGTTTGTTTCCTCTTGAACAGAGATGGACCCCTCAGTTAAGGACATAGGATTATACTCAGCATAGCACAGGCCACATAATTCATTAGCATTAAGCTAGATTCTGAAAATACCATACCGCAACCTCAACAGTAGTTCCCTTGGGCTTGTCGGAATTAAGGGACTTGCAGCATTGATTTATCGGCCTTTGGCTAAACCGTAAATATCACAGACAGAATCACGTCCTCATCTCAGTGAGAGGCTCTGAACACCTTTCCAGTCCTAAGGAGGGTCAGTTCTTCATGACATTGTGGCTTATACAATGTTATCCAGGTCATATAACGTTCCAAGAAATCAATGGTTGTATGCCATCTCGGCAAGAAGCTATCCAGCTGACATTCTACACCCTAGCCATTATCCACAGCTACACAAGGAACTAGTCTTTACCGGGTATAATGATTAGTCCAGTCTGTCATGCATAAATTCGAGGACCTACATCTTTGGCCAACAGATTATGTCCATAATTCCTTTAATACACCACCAGCTGTGGATTACACATGTACCTATAATACCACCTATAATAACTATAGTACCCTATGGTGCCATAATATTTGGTGTATTAATAGTATTAAGTGTTTTTGTTTCCATTTGACTGACATTTTGTTTTGCAGAATATCGTGAGAACAAGGCAAGAAAGTCATAACGATTCCGATTTTGTTCGCGATATTTTCGGAAGTGCCTAAAATTTAATAAAACATTGTACCTATTGTCTGTTGCCTTTAACCACTTCCCTGCTTTTATCCATTTCCGCAGGAACCATTTGCCCATTCACCCTGGCTTATTTGCTTGCCTGCCTGCCTGAGGGCCATAAAAATGCAAATAGCGCCACGGCTTGGAGCAATTTAGCCTGGAAGGTGAATCTCATTTTCATGAGCGCTTTCTTCTCTCTCTGCCAGCAAATGACTCTGATGCTCCATTCATTTGTGTGAATTAAACACTCCTATACCTTTTTTTTCTGACATGCCTTCAGTTTTATATTCAGTAAAGTAGTAGACTGTCAACCTTATTATTCCAGATATCGAAGTCAGATCACAATACAAGACTTGTATCCTTCAATAATAATAGATTTATAGCTTCATCTTCATGCTTATTGTGATGGACAGTGGCACGAATAAGCCTAGGGGTGGAATAGTATAGAAAAATTCACCGTATGATAATAAAGTCAATCCAATGTTGCAGTCTTCAGTAGGTCTCAGGATCTGCTTAGAACTTTAAAAAGAAACGTACAAGTGTAAATTTGTTTTAGTTGCATATTTTGTAGGATGTGTCACAACTAGAGCTAATAATGTATTTTTCCCGTTGCGTATAAAGCTTGACATTTACAGTAGACAGTATATATTTCAGATTTGCTTATGGCCAGTGGCATCAATTGAGTACAGCCATATTATAAACTGAAAATTACTCACTTTCAGTAAGTAACATGGGAAAGGAGTAAAACTTAAACAATTGGTACAAAGCTTTTATAGACCCCATGATACTCATTATACAATAGTGTACGATTTACAATATTGATATCATATCGTTAAGCCTTAGGACTTGCTTCGAACACCGCCGTCATACAGTACATACACCAACCGTTCTCAGTATGGCGCTGTCTGATTATCTGCTTTTGACCAGAGCTACAGGCATCTTGTTTTCCAAATCTTGGGATAACTTGTTCTCATCCAGATCAGAATCCGTCTCCTCACCTGTGGTAAAAGTCACTCGTGAAATATAAACACAAGCTTCATTGACATGAGCTTCCCTCGACTGATCTCTGTTCATGCTAACGCTGGCGGGGAAATCATTTCTACGTTTATTTTTATTCATGTCTTTTTTACTAGGTCATTTACACGTTTTTGAACTTTGTTCGCTGTCAAGTGTGTAAGCGCTCTTCTCTGTTTTGATGATGACGTGATGGTGCGGGAATATCGTGGACATTTTGACGGTCACCACAACACTTAGCTATCCATCAGCTTGAGCAAAGTCTGACATTCTTCAACGTGTGATCTTTACAGGCAGATCAAGAGCCGTGGAAATGTCATGTAGGTATAATATATTTATGTTTTCTTAAAGTTGACTTGTCAATGTACGTCATATAGACTTACATTTATGGTTATGGTGCACAATTGCACATGGTGGTATCCAGGTGTCCCACACCACCCCTGGGGCATTATCTCGGGTTAGTAGAACCACAGTTACATATGGCACCTGGTGCTCTCTTTCCTAATTATTGGGACATCTGCCTCCTCCGTGCTTATGAATAGTCTACAGCTCATTATAGTAAATCATTACGTACCATGTATGTATGTATGAGTTATACCTGTTTCTGTGTGCTTTTGCTAGTCAGATGTGTAGTTTTATCTTTCGCTTATCTCTCCCTTAATGTCAAATCTTATGATTAGAGAACATCAACCTACCACTATTACTTAAAATGCAAGTCTCTGTGGAGTGTGTGGCCTTTTTTTTTCGTATGACCATTATGAGCTCAGCTGGCCTGGGTGTTAATCCCTAGGGATGGGCCAGGTGCCACTCTTAGCCTACTTTAATTGGGATCATTCGGTGGGATGCTGTGTGGGAGTGATGGATGTCCTGTTGTGGGGGAAGAAAGAGCACACTCCGTGCTGACCACGGACGTTTTTCTGCCTGCCTGATCAGCCTCTTGAGTTGAGCTGTAACCAGGATCAAATTTTTTTTAACGCTGTCCGCATTTCAGAAATGTGTCGTCGTTAATAATATCTCAATGCTGAAAACGTACTACATCAATTGCTAATTTCTAATCTGGTGACTAGCAAGCTGATTTGGCGAGCAATGTTATGGGTAGTCTATAAAAAAACGACAAATTGCTCTCAGAATCACACACATTTATGACTTTTTTTTGGGATTTATATCATCTCTGTGTATATGGGTCCCTTGAGGACTAGTGGTTAGGCCACGGCGCTCTCACTTCGCCGGCCCAGGTTCGATTCCCAGCCAGGGAACCGACCCCCAGTCACAGCACACGACAGGGCGCTCCCAGTGCCGGTCCCAAGCACGGATAAAATTGGGGAACGTTGCGTCAGGAAGGGCATCCGGCATAAAAACTGTACCAAATCAAACATTCGGACCAATGATCCGCTGTGGAGACCCCTAACGAGAGCAGCGGAAAGAAGAACAACAACATCATAGCTATATACAGTACTGTGCAAAAGTCTTTAGTACAATCTTTGTTACAGATGTTTATTTTCTGACTTCTACATTATTGATTCAGTACAAAAACATTTTAGATTCCAGACATTAGT
>CM074977.1:26322808-26363158 GCA_037576825.1 Pangasius krempfi
AAGCGAAGGATCCTCACATTAAACACTGACTCTGTGTCAGTTATTACTGTTTACTGCTCTTTATAGGGTTTATTTAATGTAGAAACATTTAGTTTCATTATTTTTGAAGGCGTCGTTGCTCTACAGCGTTTCTGTACACGTGTCTGAGACTTTTGCACAGAACTGTGTGTGTGATGTTAACGTGTAATATGTAGTTTGCATACCTTACAGTAGTAATATTCTGCAACCACATTATCAAGACGCTGTTGTTTTCATACTGAATTAGACAACTGGTTCAGGTACCTACAGACTGCTTTCCTGCTTGATGCTCAACTCTTCCTGTTGTCTCAGACTTATCCTTCTCTTTGTTTTTTAAACAAAGCAATTGCTTTGTCTAAGTGCGTAATCATAAGCTCTGTCTCACGTCTCGGTTTTGCATACGTATTCAGGGTGTTGACTTACCACCTCACGGCACAACAGAATGTGCAGAATGTCCTAAATAGAGACTTTTTATATATAGATATATAAATCCTTTAGTTTCTGTTAGAATCTCTTATTCTGTTATTCTGGGCTTGTGTTGATCCTGAGTTATTTTGTACGTAATTGCTGTTCTTACCGATTAGTCAAACACACCTTAGTTACTGTTGTCATGCAGAGGTTGGTGAGAAGCCATAACTGACCGTCCCCACCCTCACACTCTCAGATCGCACCCATCCGGTTTTCCAAACACAGCCGCGCAACACTGTATAACGTTTTATGTAGCATTTTGGTCTAAAAAAAAAAAAAAATACATCACTTTATTGTCCTGTGGTGGTTTTGGTGGTGTTGGTGGTGTTGGTGGTGGTATTATTATTATTATTATTATTATTAATGCACTGGTGCAATATTTGAAAAAATGAAGTTATATCTGAAAACCCACCGATAAAATTGGTTTTATAAACCAGCTAAAACATTAGAAAGTCTTCATCGCATTAATATTGTGGCTAACATCAGATAGCATTAGTATTAAATACGGCTGAATGTGAAGTTTTGGCGTCACGATTTTAGAGTTTTTCAAGCTGGAATGTCAAAACGTTGACGTGTGAAATGAGCACAAATGAACTTAACGTTAATTCAGCACTGGGGATGTTTGATATTCAGTACAACAGCGCAACTGCGAGTGTGAAATTGCTTTTATACGATAATTCTATAAACAAGAAATTAATATCGAGTAACTGACACATTATCACCAAATATTTTGTTCATTTTTGTGAAAATTGTTCCCAAAGAAGCCACAGTTGGATTGAGCCTTGTGTGTTGCCATGCCAACGCACAGACTGGCTGACAGCCCATAATAAGTAATGAACTTATCTAATCAAATTAGTGGACTGGAGCTTACTGTTGTGTAAATGTAGTTATAGCACAATGCTGTTGAATTGATGCGCCACATGAGCAAAAACGTTGTTGTTGATATGGTGCAGTTTTCTGCAAGAAGATGTTTATTTAACATTTTTGGAAGGAGTCTCCAGTGTCAACGCTTTGCAGTAGTCGAAGGTAAAGCTGTAACTTTTAGAGACTTCAGGAGAGAAGACTTTTCGTTTTGTCGTTTCTTGGTAACATGACAAGTACGTACAAGTGAACAGGAGCTAACTTGTTTCATGACCTTTGATATGTGTAATGAGGTCAGATTAAAAACGTAGTTTGTAAAAAAGTGTTTGTTTTTTCCCTGTAATTATAATTGAGTGTGTATCGTCGGTGTAGTACGAATAGAGATAAAGGCAGCAGCGGCGTCCTGTTCAGCGAAGAGACCTGATACATACAAGCGTGTTTGCATGACAGGCCTGCTAAGAGTTCCCATGACGACACTCTCTTCTCTTTTACAGCCTTACAGCCCAGTGAATGTGTGTGTGTGTGTGTATGAGTGTGTGTGTGTGTATGAGTGTGTGTGTGTGTGTGCGTGTTTTGACTCATAGCTTGAGAGTTTTATTCATGCAGGAAGTTAACGATGCATCGAGAAGCCGGACTCACAAGCACTCATTCAACTCCAGAATGAAACTCGGGTGTGGTACGCTAGCGATATTTCTATTTGTCCTTTATTAGTACTACACATGTCCTGTTTTCGTGTGTGTGTGTGTTTTGTGTGTGTAAGTGTATATGACAAGTCAGATAAATGGGTTCCCATGACACCACTATCTTCTCTCGTCACAGAGGCGTGTGTGTGTGTGTGTGTGTGTGTGTGTGTGTGTGTGTGTGTGTGTGTGTTGCAGACAGTGGAGCAGGACTAGAGAAAAACAAAAAGGTGAGACATGGAGAGGGAGATGTCTTGCAAATTGGTTACAAAATTCACAGAAATAGCGCACAGCTCCTCCCTTTTATTTATTCATTCATTCTGTCGTCCTGTTTGGAACAAGAACCAAGAACTGGGTCAAAGCCTGAAAGAGAACCTGAGTGAATGTATTTGGCTGAATTTACATTCAGTAGCTGTCTGGATGACGAAACGTCTTTGCCGTCGTGTCAAACCAAGTCCGGGTTAGAAAAGGTGAGAGGTGTATAGCTTTGGCCTGATTACTTCACGGTGTGTCTGAGGTGAAAGAATTCGACTCCATGACGCCTCTCGTTTGTGTAGAGCGTGAGCCGGATTAGATCCGGCCAGATACGTATATTCAAGCGGAGAGAAAAAAGGGTACAAATATAGAACACATCAAATTTAAACACTTTCAATATTTCCTCACTAAAGGGAATAGAGCAAGCGCACTCCTAATTTTCGTGTTTACATGCTGGACCACATTTATGTGCATTTATGTGCATTTTGTGCCAGCGGATGTGTTTGTTTTGTCTACGTTCGTTATTCCTTTACGTTCAGGGACATGCTAAGACTCCATTAAGTGATGCACAAGACGCCAGTATAAGAGCTTTTATCCCTGTGCTGTGTGCATCCCAAATCCGATAAACTGACGCCTAAATGTCTAGCTTTGCACTTTATCCAATTCGTCCACACCAACTACCAGCCTGGACGGTATAAATAAGACGAAATATTTCCTCCAGGAACAAAACGTAAATAACTTTTCTTTTAGACTAAATATAATCAATCAACCAAGACAAGTTTGGTGGCTGAAGTTAGCTTTTCTTTTTATAGGAAAAGAACTATTGTTTAACACCACAGTGCTGTTCAATGCTTGATCCTGATTGGTCAGAAGGACAACTGAGACAGCGTTGCTGTCGTTCTATTATCTTATCATTTCCAGTAACAAATTAGACAAAGACTTATACAGCAGACGCTCCACATAAACGAAAAAAAAAAAGGGGTTATCTGGTGAAGTTTTCTGTCCAGAGATATTTATTTAGCATTTATGGAAGGAGTCTCAAGTGTCAGCACTTTGTACCATTCAGAAGTAAAGCTGTAACTTTAAGTCTTCAGGACAGAAGGCTTTCTTTCTTTCTTTCTTTACTTCTTTACTTCTTTACTTCAAGCCTGGTGAAGGAACAACTGGTTATAGCTTCTACAACGTAATTACAGTCATTCCACAACGTTAATACAAATATAAAAGGATTTTTTTTTTAAATAGTGTTTTGTTATATAATTTTAAAAAATATCAGAGTTGGCAAACTGCTGTGGAAAAAGAGGAATAAAACATTTCAGGACTTGGGGATGGTGAAAGTAAGTCCGCTTTGCGTCAGGCCGCATCACGCCACCCGGTCGTTGATTGTTCTTCTGTAACAGCACATAACATCGTAGTTTATTCCCTGAGTAAGTTATGGTCAAAGTGACCCAAGAACCTTCAGCATTTTCAGAAGGAATAATAGGCGAAAGTGTTGGTTTTATTTTGGTCTGTTGAAATATAATTAAATGACATGAGGATATTGAATTTTGGCGGTTTTTTTGTGCCTTCATCCGAGAAAGACGGTATAGATTTGCATCATCAGGTGTTGTATGTATTAATCTTTCAAATCTTTTAGACTGGTATTTCTGCATAGTCAATATTTTAAGTTTAAGGTCATTGTGTACAATTTGAGAAACAAATAAGGTGTCAGAGATGTAGAGTCAGAGCTCCTGCTGGTTTCCAACCCCAATTCACACGCTGTTACAGGCCCATTGCTGCAGAAGCGGCTTTGGTTTCAGAGAGTAACTTTTTCAAGTCGGTTATATTTGTATAGCACTTTTAACCATGGACATGGACACAAAGCAGCGCTACAGAGATACGGATGTAGATTTAGAAGTCTAATAAGCAAGCCAGAGGTGGAAGAAAACTCCCTGAGATAACAGGAGGAAGAAACCTAGAGAGGAACCAGAGTCAAAAGGAATCCGTCGTCTTCTGGTTGACACCGGATCGTGGAATTATAAATCATTACATGACTTTGGTGACTTTTTAGACCCCATTAGCAACTTTACTGAAAAAGAAATTGACTGTTCTGCACTTTATACAGCCGTCCAGCTCACATCACATCACAGCTGCTGGTTATATGAGGTGAGACAGCAGGTACAGTCAACTCAACACCAGTGTGTAAAGCCTGAATGAGCTGTGAGTGTGTTCCCAACAACCAATCACTGATCAGAATTGTTCAAAACAACCAATCACTGATCACCACTATACTCACTGACCTATCACTGATTATGATTTTTACTAAAGACCAATTACTGATCACCATTCCTCCCAACAACCAATCATTGATCACTAGTTTCCCGTGACCGGTCACTGATTACCATGGTTCCCAATGACCAATCACTGCCTAGCATGGTTCCCAATGACCAATCACTGCCTAGCATGGTTCCCAATGACCAATCACTGCTTAGTATGGTTCCCAATGACCAATCACTGCCTAGCATGGTTCCCAATGACCAATCACTGCTTAGTATGGTTCCCAATGACCAATCACTGCTTAGCATGGTTCCCAATGACCAATCACTCATCAACATTTTCCCCAATGACCGATTACCGATCAAAATTTTTTCCAACAGCCAATCACTGATCACCAATGTTTCCCAAATACTCATTACCCCTGCTTCACTTTGTCTAAGTTCTTGATAGAAATTATAATATTTTCAAAATATGTAAAAAGGTTAGTTTGTTGCACTGTGACCAGAGATTTCTACTTTCTGTATATACAATTCTGTTCTATTCAGTTCTGTCTGCTGAAAAATCTCCTTTGTTCATGGAACATTTTTTGATCATGATGATTCAATGAATAAGTAAATTAGTCTACAGCTTTATCCGGTGACTTCTAGCGACTTTTCAAGCATGCGTTAGCTACTTTCCTCCGAAAGAGTTAGCAAAGCTGCATCGGAAGCAGTACGAGAAGCTTGGAGCTTAGACGATGGTCTAAATCTAGGCGTTTTCTTTAGAATAGATTATCCACTAATCCATTCATTTATGAGAAACCAGTGATGTTGCTTTCTGTGTATATGGAACATGGACAGAAAAGTTGCATGTTTAATAGTGTGTGAGTGAGCGAGAGAAAGAAAGAGAGAGAGACAGAGACAGAGGAACTGTTTGTTTGAGCCGAAGCTCCGCTTACATCCTCTTCTCATATGACTCTGACTAATTCAAGCTGCACCTATTGATTTCGGCAAGGGTCACCTTTATCAACGCGTGCTACTCTTGCACAGAGCGACAGAGAGAGAATTGACACACGAGTTGAGAATATGAGTTCATGATGTGCAGCATCATTGAGTGATGATGAAGAAAGGCTGAAACACTTAGACCCTGTGAGGAAGGTCGGAAAGCTGAAGTGTACGTACGAGAGAGAAAAACAGCGATATTCTGGAAAGGCTTTGAGGACTGCATTCATAATTGAGTGAGCAGTGAATGCTGAACTTGTGCACGGTGTGTACTCAGTATTCAGACTTCAGAATTATCAATGAACTCTATAAGTGATGCTGCTTGACGGTTGGAGTTGAGCAGAAACAGAGTCTCAGTTATTCATGATTCTGGCCTTAAACTGGACTGGATTTGCTTACATGACATCATCCTTAGCCGAGTGTGGCACCGCTATCAGGCAACAATCGATGTAACCACCCTGAAATGTATGATTTTAGGCAACGTAAATACTACAAAAAATGATTTCAAGGCAACGTTAAAATATATAAATATGTCAAAGCATTTTTAACCCCTTACTCAACTTCAATTTTCTTAATAGTGTCTAAATAATATATAAAGACGATACACACAATGGTGTCCACGAGTGTGTCGATTGTTGCATGCTCACTGCAGATCACTTCTGTTTCATCATGAAAAAAATATATATTTTATTATTAGGATCAGTAACAGTGATTCAGTATCAGTGTAACGTTTTATAGGCTTGTAGCCAATGAATTTCGCAGACTCTAGATTGCTGAAATTAATCCGCACTTTTGCGGATGAGAGAAACGTTATAATAGCGGACTATTTAATGATTATCACATGCAATATATTGTATGCAAGTAATATTAGATGTCAATATTTACCTTCTTTTCATTTATATAGTGTCCGATTGGTTTAAAATTCATTCTCCAGCATGTTGCAGTTGACAGCAAAATCTGGTTTATGCCATATTTTTTTTGTCTCTTAATATTTTTTATTAATTTGCAGACTCGGTCTTCAGTCGAGGACGAGTACAGTTCAATTCAAATCACAGCGTTATATTCATGCACTTGCTCTAATATGTCGTCGTTCCTATAGTAACAGCTCCTTCACATCAACTCTTATGGTGGATGCTCCTCAAAATGTAAAACAACTACTAAACAGATTAAAAGAAAATGATGTAATTATTGATATGTTGTTGTTTTCAGTTAGGAGATGTTTATTTAACATTGATGGAAGGAGTCTCCAGTGTCAGTGCTTTTGTTAACAGGTTTCTGCCAGGTAGCATTCCCACCACACAGCTCCAGGGACCCTGGTTTGATCCTGAGCTCAGGTTAGTGTCTGTGTGATGTTTTGGATGTTCTCCCCATGTTCCTACCTCCCAAAAACATGCTCGAGAGGTGAATTGGATACACAAAATGTCCCCATAGGGTGTATTTCAGCCACGGCGTCCAGTGTTCCCGGGATACACTCCGGATCCACCGCTATCCTGACCAGGATAAAGCAGTTACTGAAGATGAATGAATGAAAGTCTTAAGGACAGTGGGTTTTGTCGTTAGTCCCTAACATGACATGCTGCATTTTTCTGATTAACTTCGAGAGAAAACATCAAATCTTTTGAAAATTCGAAAATGGAAAAAAAAAACTGTGAAGTGTTATTCTTTAATTAATAATAATTGTTGGAAAACTGCTGCAGTATAAGAAGAATAAAACACTTTTGGACGTTGTGTTGTCATTGGACACTAATCAACGTAGAGCTGGGGCCATATCACACCACGCCTTCGTTGATTATTTTCCTTTCACATCACACCCCAGTCTTGTTTTATTCATTACATGATATTCTCAAATTCTGTGCACTGTTTGTCTTCCGCGGGGAACGGGATTCTCAGATGGGTGTAGATCAAGGCTGTGTCATGCTACATTAATAAAAGCCTCTCCCATCATGCCGTATCTCTCAGACACCAACACACCATCGACAGAGTCGCATCACTGAGTATCGCATCTATGATCCCGTGGCCTTTTGTCATTTTGATCAAGCAATATCAAGATGAAAGAGGAGGCTAGAACAGTCCACAAAGGGCCTTTTGTTCTTTATCCTCACACATTGGATACTATTTATTTTGGTGGACGAAAGCAGTGAGTATTTTACTGCTTTCTTGTACGTTATTTAAGTTGTTGGGGTAAACGTGTGGATAAAGACACCAAATTCATTCTCACAACCACGAAAAATTAAATAGTTCACATGAAATCCTATGAATAGTTGGCTGTATGCTGTCTTCTGATATAAGAAACACACACTATGTTTACCAAAGTGTGATAATCAAACATTTCTGGAAGGAGTCTCCAGTGTCAGCATTTTGAAACAGTAAATTTAATCAAATCTTCAGGATGGAGGACTTTCTGCTTTTCCAGTTTCTCATGAAAGTGACAAGCCGTGTTATTAACTTCAAGAGAAGCTAGCGAGGAAACCCTTATGGAAAAACGCACGTGCATTTCACGTGATTATGAGAATAACATAAGATCAGACGTGAAACACATACGAAGGCCCATTTCAACCTGATACGCGCTGAAGCAACATTTGAAAATTAATCATAAAATGTGAGACAAAAAAAGAGACGACATTCTTTACATGGGACGTGAAAAGAAGTGAATAATGTGTAATTATAATAAATGAATTTTGTGCAAATGAATCTTGTACAAATGATGGAATAATGTGGAAAAAATACATGTGCGAATAAAAATACGTGCACTAAAATTCATGTGAAATTCATGTGAAAAAAAATACATACGAAAATAAAAATGCACAGCCGAATATAAATGAATCATGGGTAAATATCACTAACTAGTTTCCATGATATACATATACAATTGTTCGCAAATTGCTGGTGTAATAATATTATTAATTGATATGTATTTTGCATAATATTTGACTTACAGTCTAATATATTCGTGTGCATTGGAAGGCATGAGTCTCTCATAGGGATGAATTTATAGCAGAAATTAGAAACACTCCTGTTGGGGGGAAGGGTGGCAACGTGACACACGTTCATTAGACTTCCGTATTTGTCCTATTTGCTCGTCCTTTCACGTCTCTCTCTCTCGCTCTTCCATTTCTCCATATGCTGAAAGTCGCCACGTGCCTATCTTACCATCAGTTTTTCCAGTTGTCATGGCAACATAGGGATTCCCCCCCCCCCGTATTGGGGTTGCAGGGTCATGATGGAGAGTACGGGTCTTTTATCAGCTCTTCCTCTTCCTATTTATTTTACATGAAGAGGTGAATAAGAACATAAAGATGGTGCTGAATGTGGTGCTGAATAATCTATTAACCTGGTTACTGAAGTAATCTCATTGGTGTGCGCTGTACATCATCCGCTTTGAGACTTATCAAGTAGCTTCCAGGCTAATAAATGTAAAACAACCTTTTTTCTTCAGGTAATTAAACCTGAGCCTTGATATAACCTTGATATGTTTAGTCTTTTAGATGGAGAGATTTGCAGAGATGCGGCTCAAAAGAAAACAGCGTCCAGGTTATCCTGTGTGTTTAGAGTAAGTATGTGACCTAGGTGACCTTTGACCTTTGAGCGGAGATCGTGTGTTTATTTGGATGTCCTTGAAGGACGGATGGTGAAAACATTAGCCAGCGATAAAGACAGACGCCCCACTGCTCCTTCATCACTCCATCTATTTTTCTCTAATAATGTGATTTTAGCCTTCCTCGGTTAACCCCTTCAACTCCCAAAATTACTTTCATCCCTCTTTCAAACTTCTCTACTAGTTTCAAATGTAGGTCTTGAATAATACGTTTTAAGATAATAAGCCGTCGAGATGTTATGTGGTCGATTAAACATATTATATTATTATTATTAGAGAGCTTAGCTAAATCAAAACCGCAACAGGGCATGCTGTTACAGGAAAATAATCCACAATGGGGAAGCGAAGCTACTGTTCCTACCCTGAAGTTGATTATTTCCCAAAATGTTTTATTCCTCTTATACCAGAGACACGTCATACTTTTTTTTTATCCATTTAATGTTACATTTAGTGTTAGGGAATGTCCATGAAACAAGTTAGATCACTTAACAGCTATGAACAGTCGTTCCCTCACCAGCCTCTTCTCCTGAAATCAATCAGACTATATATATATATATATATATATATATATATATATATATACACACACACACACACACACACACACACACACACACACACACAGACATACACAGAGTATATTCAGCTTCTCATGTTACCTAGAACCCACAAAACCCTCTGCCCTGAAGACGTAAACGTCACAGCTTTATTCGTTATTGTTACAAAACACTGACACTGGAGACTCCTTCCATAAATGTTAAATAAACATCTCTCTACAGAAAACTTATCCACACCACATACACATAAATGTACACGTCTTTAATCCTTTTATGTGGATCGTCTTCCATACAAGTGGCTGCGTATCATATCAGAACGAGCGCATTAGTAGTAGTTAACCCTGAAGCTGTGAAAGCTGCTGATGTAGATAATTAGTCAACTCTTTCTGACCAATCAGAATGAAGCATTCAACAGGGCTGTGGTGTTAATTTATTATTACACTCCTGGGCAAAAAAAAAAAAGGGCCAAGTCCAAAATGACAAATAATAAGCTTTTAATGGTCTGAACTCCTGAGAGCTCCTGTGCCTCCATTCGCTGGTTTGCTGTTTGGGGAAAAGCTAGAAACAGCGAAATTCACTTCTATAGTCTTCCTGTACGCAAAGGTAAAATCATCATAATGATTAAAATGTTTGATGTAAAATTCAAACTAACACACATCTGGGTGTACAAAATTTTCCAAAAATGTCTTCTGGGATTTTTTTTTTTTTAAAGATTAGTGATTATTTGGTAATCTGCCGCACCTGATGCAGCTCATCAAGAGCCACGAGGCTCAAAGCAATCAAAGCGAAAAGCTCTCGCATACCGAGCTCCTTTAACTATCTGTTTAACTCCTGTAATTTCCTGACCAATGATTTGTTATTAAGACCATTAAAAGCTTAAATATTTTGCCCTTTTGGACTTGGCCCTTTTTTTGCCCAGGAGTTGTTTTTAGTTTATTGTTTTTAGTTGTTTCTAGCTCATTAAATCATGAATTTATGAATTCATTTGAATATGTTTTCAGTGGCAATCTGGTGGAATATTCAGGCTATGTCTCAAGTTTCCTTTGCCATATTTTTTCCAGCAGAAATACATTGATTTTAAAATCTAATCACTGACTAACTGATAGATTACAGAATATCTGCAAAAAAAAAAATGTAAAGCTTTTGTTATATTCCATTTGATAAAAGTTATACTTCCGACTAAGTAACAGATGTTTGGGTGGCAATGAGGTGTCAGTTCCATGTGAATTAAGATGGATGAAGCTAAGTAACCCGACTCTTCCGTGTTCCTCCCTGCTCTGTTGACTTACCCTTTTCCAATAGTTCAAACTGTATTTATTTGGATTTGGGTTAAATGCCATTTTAGGGGTTGTTTTTCATCCTCGTTTTATCCACCAATGACTCTGCATTCATCTGCCACAGCGGAGGATGAATAGGTGAGTAAGGCGACACTAAAATGGCAGTTGAACTGAATTCAACGTGACCCTTAAAATGGCTGCCGGTCTGGCTATAGACGAAGAATAGCAGGCATCTGCGTCTGGATGACGTGAAGCTGTGAGAGTCGTCCGAGTACGTCCGATAGTAATCACACGTGAGCACACTCTCTTTTCTTTCCTCTCTGTTGGAGTTCATAAGACAAAAAAATACCGCTTGTTATGTCGCCGAAAAACTTCGTACGAAGACTTTCCTGTGGTGGAAAACTGTTACAAGGGCTGACACTGGAGACTCCTTCCGTAAATTTTAAATAAACATCTCCTTACAGAAGAATTCACCATGTCAACATTTTTCTCTGCTGAATAACAACACCTTTAAAAATCAGTTTATCATTAGACTTACGTTACGTGGAGCATTTGCCATACCCACCCCTGTGAATTAGCCGTTACTAAAGAAACGATAATCTATTACAACAAACGCATTAATGAAGAGCGGTGATTTATCTCGCAGACAAACGTCGGTTATGGTCTTACAATCATACCAACACACAAACACAGACGCTCCAACACTTCTAGCGCAGCTCTTACAGACCAGAATAGTGGAAAGTGCATCTGAGACTCTTGCTTGCCAGCCAGCCAGGTAACTGGAGACTGTGGGTCTGAATATTTTAGACAGAGAGAAAGACAGAGAGAAAAAGAAGGATAGAGAGAGAGAGAGAGAGAGGGAGGAAGGAAAAACACACATCCACTACCCTTTGAATGTGCTGCATATGTGTATTGTGGTGCAGGTCCATTGAGGTGATATCAGAAAGAGTGGAATAACACACACACAGACACAACAGCCTGTTAGCCAGCTGCTATTGAGCCACCAAGGCCGTTCAGGAGAGAAGGGTTGGAGCAGAATGTAACCTCAAGCCAAACTGAATAGAATAGAAAATGAAGAGGTAAAATGAACCCCTGAAAGCCAGGAGAGCAATCACATGTGGCCTAAAGCTGCCACCGTGGGCTGTGACCACGGCGTATTTAACTACCGAATGTCAGTCAGTGGCTGTGTGTGGTTGTAGCGATAGCGGTCACATGGTGTGGGTCAGCTTCCTGTGTGGTTGGGGTCACAGCCGATGTAGAGGCTCTGGGGTGATGGGGTCATTTGTGTGTATGCGAGGAGGGGGAACAAGAGCCCATCAATCTGATTAAGCCCTGACCCCTGACCTGTCCAAGACCTCAATCCAGCTTCACGAGTTTTGGATTTCAACAGGAGGGATTTGGGTGAAGAGAGAAAGACAAGTTAGAGTTATGGTAGGTACTTTCTTAGTTAGTCTGACGGAAAGTGGTGCTATTTTTGTGTGTGTGTGTGTGTGTGTGTGTGTGTGTGTGTTATTTTATAGCTCTGTGGAAAATAACTGAAGAACTTGAAAATCTGAAAAGCCATGGTGGATCTATCTGTGTAATAGTAATACACTGTTACTCAGACAACAGTGAGAAACGGTAAAGATTCACACAACATCCAGATCTGCGTTATGTGCCATATTTGGATTCTGAAATTATGCAAATGAGTATTTAGACCTCAGAGATAACTACAGAGTTGAACTCTTTTCAGACAGTTGGGCAGGAGTTAAGTGTTCAGGGTGGAGTTTGCTTATAATGGAGGTGTGTCCCAGTGAAACATGATTCTGAACTTAGAATTACACCCATTTTTCTTGCATGAGATCAGCTCGAGCGAGGAGCAGTAGAAGTCCAGCTCCACTGTCTGACAGTTTGATATAACCGCAATAAATCTTTTTTTTCATAAGACAAAAGAGGACATAAGAGGAGACAGCATCTTATACGGAGGACCAGAAGATTGAATTTTTTTGTTGATAAAATTACGAACAAAGTGATCAGTAAGCACGGCAGAGGAGTGCTAGGTCAGCTTATCCTTCAAACTATGGCCGTGTTTTCTAAAAATGAACAAAAACATTGACATTATTTGACAAAATAGCAAATTAAAAGTGTGATAAAATAACTTAGATCCATGCACACATTATGATTTCATGACCTTGATTCAGTACCTTCATAAAGTTCTGCTTCTTCAGTCTGGATTTTCTGTTCTCCTGATTTATTGTGGGATTAATGGCAAGTGATTGTGTTTAAATCCCAAACTATTAGAAAAATAATAGAAAAATCTGCACAACCTAGGAGTCACGAACTGCATGAATAAATAAGTTCTGAATAAACCCAAAACACGTAACTGAATCCATATATAAAAATATTTATATAACTTTTAAGCTTAAGTCACCTCTGAATGCGACCGTATAAATGGTGCGCAAAATCAAGCTTATATGCTAATGTGGCTAATTAATTACAGCTAGGTTGATCCTAATTACTGGTTATTAGCATATTTAGCAAAAAGCTGTGACAAATGGGATGTAAAGGGATGTATATAGGATATATTTAAGAGACATTAGATGGCTGATTGATGATTATATCATACAATTCAACACAGTGATGCTCATCCAAATGCAGTTTGGAGTTGCGTTGGCATTTTTTTAAGCTCAGAGCTCAGGATAATTAGCTGCATAATTTCCAGACACATTATTTTTGGCTTCTAAGAGATGCAGCCAAGTGAGAAAGTAACGGAAAAACCAACATATAAAGTGCATTAGTGAAGTATTACACCATCATGAACCAGCAGAACAGCTTCAACACACCTTGGCATGGATTCTCACTGGAACTGTACATAATGCTGTACTTAACAGCAAAAGATTCATCCAAAAGATGTATTCCCTCAGTTGGTATTTTGATGGAGAGCATTGCTAAAAAAAACCTCCCATAGGCGTTAAAATGGGTTGAAATCTACGAAGGTTTTGACCGACATCATTGATATCATCGTCAAAACACTCAGAGAGCCGTCATGCCATGTGGAGGGGGGCATTGTGGGAAATAAGGAGGCTTTAGGTCAGAAAATAATGCAGTGTGCAACATTAACGGGACAAAAAAAAAACTAAACTAGACACTAATACAAGTCACATTGTAGGACGTATAAACTTTACATGAAATAAAAATGCCTGATGTATGACAAGCTGTAACATGGCTTACTCTCAGACTCACGAGCGAGTCCAGACATTACAGCGTGCGGCTTGTTGCTGAGCGTCTCTGACCAAAGCTGTGTTGTAATTGGCTGCTCGTGTCAGTTCCAAAGTGATGTCATCCGTTTGCGTGTGGTCAAGTTTTGTTTGTGGTGTCTGCCTGCGTGCAGGGACAGTATTTGTAATGTCTCTTTCTCTGGAGTAGTTTTGGGAAGCTGTGTCGGTTGAGTCGTGTGTGTGTGTGTGTGTGTGTGTGTGTGTGTGTGTGTGTGCTTGAAGTCTGCAGTGTGTTTGTTGTTCAAAGGTGTCTCCAGGCTTTGCTTTCGCCTCTCCTTTATGTGTGCAAGTGTTTGTTTATTGTTTGCCTAGTGATTGTTTCGTCTCCTGTCTGTTTCCTCCGTTTCCAGTCAGGTGTATTCATATGTGCGTCTATGGAGAAGCTGATGTACAAAGAAACTTGTTTTAAGTGGGTGCGTTTATGTGTGGGTGGGTGTGTGGGTGGGTGGGTGTGTGTGTGTGTGTGTGTGTGTGTGTGTGTGTGTGTGTGGACAGGTTTGCTGGTTTTAGATTTCTATTCTGTGTGTGATGCAGCATGCCCCTGCTATTTCCCATCCCCCTCATCTCCAAGGCTCGCTGTATGGATTATTCCATCCACACACACACACACACACACACACACATAAAAAGAGGAGTGTCTTTGTGTCAGATAATCCACTCACTATTCAACATAGCTTAAAAAAAAATTTAAATAATAAAAACTCTTTTTATAACAATTATTTAAAAAGCTGTTAAACGGATACACGATTAAATCTAACTGATTTTGTACTACATTATTTTTAATCTACTATACGTGTAAATTTTAGAGTAGAATGGCTCACAGTAAACACCTCTTAGTGTGTGTGTGTGTGTGTGTGTGTGTGTGTGTGTGTGTTATACAAAGGCGTTATCGATGTCAAGCATGTATGTATCAAGTATGCCTGGTTTTCTATTTTATAATTTTGGATCCATCTAGATGCTGATTTAAGTGAAAGTATTGTGTTTGGTTGGGACACACACACACACACACACACACACACACACACACACACACACACACAGTATCATTTTTACTTTAATGAGATGCAGGAGTGATTTGTGTCCCGTCGTACCCTGACAAAAGAAGAGCGCGAACCCTACAGTACCTCCCTGACCCGTGTGTGTGTTGTTCACGGTGTGAGACGATATGTAACGCATAAGCAGTACACAAACCAGGCGGCAAGGAACACGGTTTTGTCACCCATCCGCTCACTTCCTGACCTGCCTGTCCATCTTTGCTTGTGTGCACACCATCTGTGCTGACTATCTGACGTTGGCCAGATGAGCATCCCCCTCTCTTTTCTTTCTCTACCTCTGTGCTCCTCCCCCATGCCCTCCATCCCTCCATCCCCCAGCTCCATCCCTTCATTGTGGACAATTGGCTGACTTTATTTGTGACACGTGCTTTGCCAGAAGGTCTTTCTCATCACCCCCCACCATTTGGATTGCTTCGAAAGGTCCCTTATCTTTGAGAGTGTGTGGGTTGCGGAGGACTCCTTTTGTCCCTCGGATTAAATCCCCCCCTCCCCACCCCCGTATTTTTTTTTTTCTTTTCCCCACCACATGCTGCTCCTAAAGTGTTAAAACTCCCTCAAGCAGAAAACGAGGGGGCAATTTACAGCCTGCATGGTCAAGAAAAGATGAACAGAAAGTTAAACTCAGAGAGATAGAACTCTTTTTCTCTCAACTCCAATATCAGCACCTTCCTCTGTACCAGGTTTTTTTTTATTTTTTTATTTTTTATTAGCTGATATACAGGAAAATAAATTAAGCAAGGTCAAATTAAGTATTTTACGAGATTTCCGTTGAGTTAATAGAGGAGGGCTGGAAACGATTCATTTTCTCAACCATGCCACTTGATCTTTTTTGTAGCTTTATGATGTGAAAAACCATCCCAACTTCCTCATAGTGTGACGACTGGCGGCTTGTTTATTGAAGCTGGCTTTCCCAAGGGTTATTTCGAGAACCGCAGTGACCAGCTCGCACATTTTGAAGGATGTAATAGTGTTTTAATGCGTCTGCGGCTGGAAATGTGTGTGCACGGTTTTACAGCCTTTCTTTCATACCAGGAAAAGGGGTCTGAAAAGGGTGATTGAGTTTGCTAGTGGAGTTGCGGAAAAGGGGGTCAGCTTCTGGTGGAGAGATGTGAAAAGCAACGCCGCTCTGTTTCACTCTCTCTTAGTCTGTCTTTCTCTGTGTGTTGTAGGAGAGGAAGTGGACAGGAAGCACATATCATTCTGTAAGTCTGAACGTACACACACTCAACAGGAGGGCGGAGTGTGTGTTTTAAGGTTGTAATGAGTCGTGGGTGTTGAAGAGAGACATTTAGCACAAGGATTGTCTTTCAGTAGACCGAGCTATGCGTTTGAAAAAAATAAAAATACTGTAGCAGAGACGATAAACGTATGGAAAAAATCTTTCAGCAACTCTAGGGTCACTCTAGGGTTCTGGTAGCTATAGGGTTACAAACATTAGCACAGAAAGTCGAGAGTTTTCAGAGGTGTTTGTAAATTTTTCGTTTTATTTACATCCTCTGTAGTGGTCTGATTAGCTAACTGACCACATGGCTCGTTTAAAGAAAAGTTGACAACAGTTCAAAATAAACGTCTCATTTATTCAGAGTCCATGGCGCTAGTCATACGTGGTAACGAAACAAAACATTTCCGATCGTGCTACTTATAGCAATAAACTAGTCGTTAATGGTTATGCATTAAAAGGTAACTGTTGTTGCCATTCGGTCATGTTAGCTGCGTATCCAGTCTTTTGTTAGCAAGGAAATTTACCTGTAAATTTAAACTGTACCTACACAAATTTTAGCTGAATAGCCCTGGTTTCATGTGGATGCTTGGGCATTCTGTCTTATAAGCATCATAAAAAAAATGTAGACGGACACAGTTGGTGTAAAAAAGCAGTAAATTTAAAGAAAGAAAAGCAAACAAAAGATGCGCCTTCTACATTCATAGTGAAGTCGTGAGTACCAAATTAGAGGAGCGTGTGTGTTCTTGTCCTTCTCCCTGTGTATCTTTCTGGCTTTCTGATTGGCCAAGGATGGCAGAGTGTGAGAGCTGGGGGTGGGACAAGGGGCGTACTCTCTCTCTCTCTCTCTCTGTCTCTCTCTCTGTCTCTCTCTTCTCCTGTCCCTTCACTCCCTGTCTCTACTTGACAAGAACAGAAGATTGCTTTTCACCATGAGGCAGCTCTTGTGCTGCTGCTTCCTACAACGTCTACCTTTCTTCGTTCTTCCTCTCTCTGCCTCATCCTCTTTCCCTTCGTCCATGGGCTGATTGAACCAGAGGAGTTTCCGAGCTTGAACGGGACAGATTAGCCCCAAGGAGGGGGTTGCAGAAGAACAGAAGGGGGGTGACATCTCAGGGGAGACACTTCTTTTCTCTTGCCTCAGCAGGGCAGGGAGAAAGAAAGACAAGAAAGGGAGAGGCAGTGTGCTCTTTTCAATGCAGAGGAGCTTTTTTCTTTCCTTGGGTTTCCTTTTATTTGCCCTGCTTTGTTTCTTCATTCCCCGTTGTCCCGAGCGCGGGGACAAAAGTGAACTACGGCGGACAGGACCTGCACACCAGTAAGCATTGTGTATGTATGTGTGTACGTTTAAATGCAGGAAATTGAAGAAATGTGGGCATGTATTTGGTTTTAATGTGTGTCTCAGAGTTCGGAAGATACAGGTGTTTCCTCTTCACACCTTCACACGTCTTTCTCTCTCTTGCGCTCTCTTAATGTCTTTCTATGCTGACTTTAATTCCTCTAATGGAAGGTAGGCTTCTGGCCAATAGGTATCTCTCTTTCTTTTCTTACCATTTTTGGGACCTTGGGAGTGTTAAATGCTCATACAGTAGGACAGTATAGCTGGTCAAGAAGAAAGACCTGCTGATAGTGCCAGGTGTGTGTGTGTGTGTGTGTGTGTATGTGTGTATGTGAGCTGTTTTCTCAGCTGCTTTGGTTTGATAAGATAAAGCGATTAGAGAAAGAGTGTAAGACCTGGGGCTTTCTCGTCAGCTCTCCGTGCGTCACCTGCCGTCTGTTGCTTCTTCCTCCTGTCTTGTACGTCTCCCAGCGTGGGCGTGTGTGCTGTTCAAAAATGCAGGGTTTTTTTTTTTTTTGGAAAAGGATCACCTCTGGAATGAGACTTGAATGCTCCTTATTGTGTCCTCGGCTTGCGTGTGTGTGTGTGTGTGTGTGTGTGTGTGTGTGTGTGTGTGTGTGTGTGAGGGTATGTTCTCTCAGCTCTGTGTGTTTGTGACTGCCAGTTGCCAGCAGAGGAATGTGTTTATATTAGCTAAGAGTTGAAGTAGTGAAGCTAACTCCAGATGGTAGTTTAGTGTGTGCGTGCAGGTTTGGTTGGGACAAGCACACTTTTGCATATGTGCATGTTTGCGTGCGTGCGTGTGTGTGTGTGTGTGTGTGTGTGTGTGTGTGTGTGTGTGTGTGTGTGACCCCAGCAGGGTGAAAACACTGCACTTCTGGATGGAAAACACATCTATATCTGTGTAAGCATTGGACTGAAACAGGGGAGGGACACATTTGGCCTCAGCTGTGCCTAAGAACGACCCATGATATGTGTCAAACTATTCCAGTGTGTGTGTGTGTGTGTGTGTGTGTGTGTTGTGGATAGGCCTTATTGGACAGAAAACAGTCCAGCTCATCTGCCGTGTAAAACAGGGCATGTGTGTGTGTTTGTGTGTATGTGTGTTTTGTGGACAGACCTTATTGGACAGAAAACAGTCCATGTAAAACAGGGCATTTGTGTGTGTGTGTGTGTGTGTGTGTGTGTGTGTGTGTGTGTGTGTGTGTGTATGGACTTTTGCAGTTGTCAGACTGCCTAGCCTGCTGTCTCTCACACACTCCCCTCTGACACACTGCAGTCTCTACCATGACACACAGTCTCCACATGGCTGAGTGTTTCCTGAACTCTGAGTAGTTAAAAAAAATTACATTTCCCGTTGTGTATTTACATTTATACCATGGCGATGCTGAATTCTCGAATGTGATTGGTCGAAAGGTGTTCATTAAAAAGCAAATCTCAGGTTTATATTAATACACAAACATTAAATATACATTAACTATAAACTGATTTTAAAAAAAGTAAGACGTGTCATTCAACAGTGAAAAAGTAACCGTGGGTAAATTTCTGTTGTATAAGAGGAATAAAACACTTAGAGCTTTTTTGTTTGCATTGCTAACTAGTCAGTAAGCTTATATTTGTTCAGAAATGGTTTTCATCTACCTTATCATTTTAGTTTTAGCTTTTTAAGGTCAGATGGAAGATAGGGAAAGATCTGGCATACCAAAGATGCTACTTGCTAATGTCTCCGTCTGCGACTGGCATAACATCATAACATCACCATGCTCGCCATGTAGTCCATCTGGTGCTCTGTACACTTGTCAGTTGATTGGAAAGGGACCGCCGTAGCAACAGATATCATTTGGGTGGTGGATCGTTCTCAGCACAGGAGCACTGCTATGATTCTGTACACACTGTACACTTATTAGACGCGGTTAGCTTGCTGGCCCGATTTGTTAGTATATATTTAGAGCCCATATCTCATCCGTAATTTCCTGAAGATCATGGGAAGAAGAAAGTGAAATTCTCTAATCATGGATGCTAGTTAACCACATTTTGTGAATTTGCTAATCCTATTCAGCTTGTCAGCAAAGAAACATCATAAACAATGAGATGATGTTGTCTGAGATTCTTTTTTAGGTTTAAATGCATGTTTTCTTAGATGTTCAGTGTTGAAAAATGATAAAGAAAGAAGAGTAACAATGGCTAAATGACTCCTCAGGTATGGAATCAACCTTGGATTGAAGAGTGCCTTTAGAGGTTACAGCTTCATTCATTCAAAGCTTTGTGTGTGTGCTCCACAGTTTTCATTGTGCTGTCTTGGTCAAAGAACAACAACAACGACAACAAAAAAAAAAACCTATCGAGAACGTTTACTTGTGAACTGTTGATGTGGGTAATCCAATTTCCCACCTCTAGATTCATGTTTGTCCTGGCTGAACTTCATTTACCCCCAGCCGAGTTTGGATGTGACAACCTCTGAAGGCCGTCTGCAGATTCCTCCGTCTGTGTGTCATCTCACCAGACAGATCATGTCACACATGTTGCACTTTAAAGACAGCCTCTCTCTATAAATCTTTTTTTTTTTAATAACCCGAGATTGAAAGAAGTAACTGTGCCCGGCCAGCCTCTCCCGCCGCTTCCAGGACCTTCTAAGTGGAAAAAAAAACACCACCACCTGGCAGAACAGATGCCTGCTATTGGGATGGTGCATATTGGTCGCACAGCGTCTGTATATGTATGTGTGGTGGCTACAGTTTGTCTCAGAGGACTGCGTGTGTGTGTGTGTGGTGTTTTTAATTAGGGGAGTATGGACAGACGGAGTGAAGGGGAGAAATGATAGTACGGCTGTCCATCAGTCCGTCTTACTGCGTCAGAGAAGAAGCAAGCTCTCGAGAGAGCGAGAGAGACACAGAGACATAGATCTTCAAATCTAATAAAGTGGAGAGTAAACACCAGATGGTGAGTTTAGGTTCAGTGCCCTTTAACCGCCCCAACAGTCTGAGGTGAGAGCATCCAGCGACCCCAAGACACGCACACTACAGGTGGAAGACGACGCCACTACCTGCCTGCGACCTTTTCTAACCAATAGAGTCGGTAAATTTGTCCAAAATATGAACAAAATAGTTAGTAGACACATTTAAACCACCATGATGATGACCCCACGCACTCCCACACGCTTCATATCTGAAAGACTGCTGCGTTTTAAATACGGTATCACGTAACGTGTAATGTATTCGCATTTGGTTACATCCCTAATGCAGACACGACACACATTCTTCACTCTCTATTATTTCAGCACACAAAGAACATTAATTCATTGCGAAGCCTTGCCAAACATGACAACTGTGTAAGGTCTGAGCCTTGTTATTCTTTTGATTTATGCTGCGTTTGACCTTTTTGTCCGTCTTCTTGGTTTGTTCTTTGGATTATCCTTTGGCCTGCTTGCACTGTGTTTTCCCATGTTCTGAGTAATGCCTGGCTGCAGACGGTGATCTAGATTGTAATTTCACTTCGTATGCTTGCTTTTGGTATTAAGAGCATGGACTCTTAACGCTCTCTTAGAGTCTAATTACAAAAAAACAAACAAACAAACAAACAAATTGGATCTGCTAAGAGCTACGATAGATGTTCTTTCATTTCTATGCACTGTATGTGGTGAGCTACAACAGCACATGCCATTGTTGCATATAAGAGAGCTACAAAGAGGCAAAAAACAATAAACTAGAGCAAACAGTGGAGAAGAGCAACGGTTCTTTCCTGGATGAACTAAAACAACTTCCATGATTTCTATAAAGTCACCCAAAACTTATTTTGAAGACCTTCATTACTTTCTGAATAATCAATAGCTGAATGTGGCAGTTCCAGAAAAATACCATTAGGCTTACCCTTTTAACATCATTAAAAAAAAAAAAAAGATTCAAGGTTTATGCAGAAACACTTCAACACTTGACTCTCAATTTGCCGTGTCCTATTCTCAGTGAATTGTATTCATTAATAAATACAAGTTTGGAATTTTGCCCTCTCAGGATAGAAAAATGCTATTGCAAGGTCCTGAACAGTATTTTATAAAACATGCATTGTGCTTTGCCTTCTCGTGCTTCTCATTTGCATGGATTAATCTCATGGCTGTTAAGGCGTACAGAGAGAATTCAGGGCTGCGTCCCAAACCACATAATGCTCTTAAGTAATACGCCTAAATAGTAATGACTATAACGGTGTATTGACAAAATAATTAGTACGGTAGTATGTGGTTTGAGGATATAATTAAATGCTGGTGTTTCCTCTCTATTACAGAAATATAATGAGAATTAAAAATTTTATTATGCACGTTGATGTGACTGTAACTGAGTTACTGAGTACCAGATGAAAGACAAAGCCTCTCGGTTGCCTCACTGTGATCCCAGAGTGCACTGCTGCGCTGGCTCTCGTCTCACAGCACGCTGCTCTGCAGGATCACATGTGTATCAGAGATGAGTCTGTGCCCCTATGAGGCCGATTGACATGAACGGGTTCATTAACTTTAGCTAGCTCTCTAAAATAAAGCACGGAAAGCAAAACTATCACCTCTGATCACTTCTGATGTATGTATTTTTTATTACCTAAATGAATGCTCCATGTATTTTATTTTATAACCGGTGTATTTTGTTCTCCAGCCTGTCAAACACATTAGGCATGAGCCAGATAGGGTTAGCATGCTAGCCAAAACACCGATCAATACATATAAGTTTTACACTGAGGTCGAGCAGATGCCCTTGATGACTCACTCTTGCCTGAGTGTGAAGTACAAAAATACAAAAATTTACACAAACACGTTCCATTAGTCACTAGCCAGATATCACGAGTTCTGAGCTCACAACTGGGTATTGATACAAATTCCACAATGACGATAAATAGACTGAATTCCCATTAAATAAGAAAACCTGAACAGGAAGAATAAAGCTAATACTCTATCAGTCTTGAATTCTTTTCATATTAAAACCAGACTTTTTCACTCTCACACTCTCACACTCACATTTCCTTTGCCTACACTCCCACTGACTTTCTCTCCTCTGATTGGCTGCTGTATTGATTTTGTATTGACAGTGTATTATTGCTGTATTAAATCCACATCTACCAACTGCCTCGTTCGCACTTTCATTAGTTAACTTACCTAGCTAACTGATTTAGCTAGCTGGCCAGTGTATTTAACAGTAGCCAAACATGTCTAAATATACCACACCAAAACCATTTTGGTCATTTCCAAGTTATCTACATGGGTCTGCTGCTAAAGGTTCGCCAAAGATGTTGGACCAAAGACGTGGAGCTTATTTTTTATCTAACATTACTAACTGGGCTCATATGTAATGGTCCCCAAAAACAGAGAAGTCTGGGTAAAATTAAACATTTGTGCTGTGTTAACAAATTTGTCCCAAAATGGGGCGCCATGCTTGAAGCTCCTCCCTCTTCCTAGTTAAGCTGCTATTCTCTTTCCCAGTGTTTCTGTCATAAGCACCAACTCCCTGTTTCCTCCCTACTATGTGGGACCTAGATGTCTAGCACAGCACAAAAGCCCAAGCTCTCAGCGTTCTATCTTTATTGCAATGTAATAATCACTCTTCATGCCATTTTTTCACGTTTGAGGCATGATCTGTGCTCGCAAACACCAATCTAAATGTAGAATACGTTTAAAACATAGAAAAAAAAATCCCATTGTAGATATACATGGACAGTATACAGTGTGGAGGTATGCAAGACCCTGCAAGGTTGCAGGTCCTGAACAATATCAGGTTGCTTCCGTTGGGTATGAGCCAAGGGACTGGGCGTAACTCTCCCAAAGAAAATCTCAACCGATGGTTTCAATGACTGTAGGACAGTAGCACTCAAGTACTTGTGAAAGCGTTGTGAGATAATGGTTTTCTTATCACCACACCTCATCCAGTGAAGATGAGATCTTCATTGCCATACACATTGCCTTGTCCCTCTTGGCGAGTAAGTCAGTTACGTGAGAAAGCTGTTCATCGATTATTGCTTAGCAGATTGCTCAACACAATCATCCCCTCCACAGTTCCACACAATTTGTATAGCTTTGTCACTGGATATTGGATTTTCTCGCAAGCCAACCCCAGACTTTCAGAATAAGTAAGGTCGCTTCTTATGCTATCACTTCTTGTATACACTTGAATCCCCAAGGATGGATTCTCAGTCCCTTGCTCTTCACGCTCCAAGAATGTGTTACCATTCGTGATGGCAGTAATACAGATCATCTGTATACAGGTATCTGTATACATACCATAGCCATGACATTCTTGCCAATTTCTATTAATGTAGCATTGAATGCACCCTCACCAATTGCAGTACAGAAAAAAACCACACCGCCCAAAACCCCAAGCCTTTAAAGAAGTGGAACAACCTCTAAATAAACTTCACGTGAAAACTATACTGAATTTTCATGGTTACACAATTGCACTTTTTGACCATTAGTACACATTCACGGAAGGGAATTACTTATAATAGCACTATTGGGTTCCCTTTTGACTCTGGTTCCTCTCAAGGTTTCTTCCTTATGTTGTCTCAGGGAGTTTTTCCTCACCACCGTCACCTTTGGCTCACTCATTAGGGATAAATTTATACATTTAAAACTTATATCCTTAAAATGTATTTATTTCTGTAATGCTGCTTTGAGACAATGTCCAATGTTACAAGTGCTATATAAATAAAATTGAAGTGAATTGAATTAATGTGGATAGACCAGACCACCATGAGCACAGCTTTCCCACCACTAAAAGACATTGCTCACATATGGGTTTCTTCCTGCGGTATCATTAAAGTCCACACCTGCCCCCAGCACCGCCTGTTCACACTCCAGTCGTCTGACAAATGGTACAAGGCTTTTGAGATCAAGGATAACATCTAGCCAATGTCAGCACAATGTGTGCAAATTACCTTTCAACGGCGTCGCGAGCTGCTCATTTGCTAATCGGAAAGACTTCGCGACAAAGACAGTCGGATCGCTGTTAATACATTTTTTCAATATTACTCTTTTTTTCATACAAGTTGAAATATTTACTTCATTGCTGTTTGCAGTTCGTTGTGTGTTACTGCCTTAATGACGCCCCATAGAAGTAGGTTATGTTGATTAATTGCAGGAAGAAAGCTGTGTGACGTGAATCTGTTTATCACATGCGGATAATTTAGAGGTTAAATATATAATTTCGACGAGCGAGGGCGCTGTCTTGTGACACTGAAGAGATTAAATCAGTGTTGTCAATCATTAAATCTTCCCAAGGTCATTGCTCTAAACCAGCTGATTTCCAATTATACATTATATTATTATTATTATATTATACATACATGTTCGGTGCATTTTTTTTTATCTAAGGAATAAAGCACAATAGGGGAAAATAATCAACAACTCTTGTTCCCTCTCTTTTTTTCTCTCTCTCTTCAAGTTTATAAAATAAAAATTGCAGCCAGTCATGTTACCAAAAAACTACAAGCCCCGCCCCCAAACGAACAACTTTACCTCTTACTGTTAAAGCCTGAGGCTGGAGACTCAGCATTTCCTTAGAGAAAATTTCACCATATCAATGGAAAAACACCAGACGATGTTATTCCAGTTAGTCTTCTGTTGTTGTAGCCCATGGTTCAACGTGGTGTTTGTTCTGAGATGCTTTTTTGCTCACCACGGTTGTAAAGAGTGGTTATTTGAGTTAGCGAAGCTTTCCTGTCAGCTCAAACTAAAGCAAATGTCAGTGGAAAAGTGTCTTGCCAGAGCTAAATGTTGCACAATTTTTTTTTTTTTTTTTTTTTTTTGTCAGAGCAAAGAATTTCACAACCAAACAAACTGTCCCATGGACTGTCTATAAAGTATACAGAGAAAATAAGAAAAAAAAAACCATAGTATTGCCTGGATCCACTAATCAAATAAAACCACAGAGCATTTTGTAACATGGCGGTTTGATTCACAACTGCGCTGAGCTAAGAGTCAATAGATTCTGACTGTGGTACATTTCGGAAAGAAAACAGACGTCTGGCAAAGAAGCAATGACATTAATGAGGCCCAATAAGTGACTCCTCTGTTTTTGTAACTTTGTGTGCGGCTGTTTCTTATGTGGTTGTGTAGTTAAGGACCATATTCATTGTCCATTAGGAGGTAGTTATTACTGTTATAACATCAGTATGTTCTGCCTCATTAACCCCAACGTGCAAGTTTATAACTGATGTCATTTATGTTTTACAGCCTCTGGATGACTTCAGTTGTGTTGTCATTAGTTCTCATAATGTGAATTAGTCACTTGGATGGAATTAGTCAGACGTCTTCTCTGACAAGCATTTCCCTGATGATTGGCTGTGTCCAAATGGCAAATTCAGAAAAGCGGTATGCTTAAAGCTTTCTGCATACGTCCATGTCCACTTGTACACGTTGGCACCAGACCTTAGTGGAAAGAACGGACCTGGAAAAAAACTTCTTTCATTAGGTTTTTTTTTTTTAATTTGTCTGTCTCCATCACTTCCTTTCTCTTATGACAGCAATACGAGTGTCCTTTTATGAGTCTCTTAACTGTACCTCAGCACACATCTAGTAACTTTGCAGTGATATCAGGATTGGCTTCCAGATTTCAAATGATAGTGACTGCTGATCAAATTATGCAAACCGACTAATTTTACTTTGCTACTGTAATTACGTCTGGTTTTTAAGTGTCTGTACTTTACTTTCACATAATACTTTTGACTTTTACTCCCTTCGTTTCTATTTCAACAGAAAAATCTTTCTACTCACTGCACTACTACACTGAGACCTAATATCCATCACTGTAACCTATCACGTCTAGGTAGTTTGTATTGTGATAGCTAGCTATTAGCCTTCAGCTGATTGGTTTGTTTGTTAGACTTATTAGCATGCTAGCTAACATCTGAGAGATTAGCAATAAAGCTGTTGTTAGTTAGCCTCAGCTAGTCTTGGTTTCTCGGTGAAAGGGCACTGGTTTATTATCAGGAAGTAAAATCAGACGTGAATCATTCTTGTACTTTTACTTACACGCTTGAGATAAATGTAAGAGTTTGTACTTTAACGTGAGTGACTAATTTGAAACTGTAGACGGTTAGCTGTACTTTTACCATCTCTGACCTGTAATAACATCAACCTGGCTTTGCAGATATGTTAATCTGTTTGAAGGAACCTACAGCAGCCCTTGTGTATTTTGTGTACTTTATTACTGGTAACGTTTACCCAGGTTTCCTGACTGGATGTCTGGCTACACTTTTTCCTGTCATCTCATATATTCTTTCTCTTCCTCTCTCAGTGACCTCAGTGTGGCGAGAGCGTTTGGGTGACTGTATAATTCTGACAGTTTTGACGCTTTGAGGACACAAGTCTCCACAAGGAAAACTTACTGTACCTAAAGTAAAAAAAAAAAAAAAAAAGTAATAAAAGTGTGTTTTTCTATCTGTGTGTGAGCGTGTACCGTGCCTATATTTGAATCACCACTTATTTCCTTTTTTCCGGGAACTGTTTGATCACAGTCTGGATAAGTGTGCATGGTGACGTAATACCTGTCATCTTTTTGTCTTCTTTGTGAGGGAGCACGTTGTCACACTGTTTGTGTATCTTAGTGGGGACCAAATTTCCAGGCAAAGGACAGGAATATCTGACAGTTTTGAAGTGACAAAAGATTTCATTTTGTTTACTGAGGTTAAGGATAGAGTTAGGATTATATTTACATTCTGGCATAGCATTAATTTAAGATGCGATCATATTTTAGCCAGTGGAAGGTCCTCACAAGGATAGTAAGACTAAAGCGTGTGTGTGTGTGTGTGTGTTGTGTGTGTGTGTGTGTGTTTGTCTTTGTTGTGTTGCCAGCTGGATCCTTTGGAAAAAAGGTTCTTGTTGCTTTGAACGGGAAGCATCTACTCATTCCTGGAAAAAGAAAGTGCGTCACTCACTGTAGGAGGACCTGCATGATAGCACTTCATACTGCTCTGTAGCCTTAGCACATCTTCATCACTACCTCTATCGTACATCATCGCTCTTCTCTCTTCTTTGATTTCAGCCTGACCATTACAGGAGACCAAAATGCTTTTGTGGCCAGCTGAGGCACTTCCAGTTAGCACTATAGAGTTAAATCCAGTCATGCTGCCTGATCCCTACTAGCTTTAATTAATTGGCCAAATTAGGGTTTGATGAAGTATGCTTTTAACGTGGAAACAGCTGTGTGACTTTTTCTCTTGTGCAAACCGGGACCTTTCTCTAGCTATTTAATGCATACACCTCCGAAGCCGTTAAAGCTGAGCGTGTGTGGAAATAAGTTATTACCTGCTTTGTTCCCTCCTTGCTTTGTTTTTGCGTGCTACAGCTCTTCTGAAAAGAGCCTCATTAAATATAAATTGGCTACATTTCTAGCAAGTTCTATCACAATACCGTAGAGTGCTGCTTCATCCAGCAGTAAGAGGCGGCTACATTTTTCTAGTATTTTAGTGTTCAAGTACTTACAGTGGTCTTGAAATATATTGTTTTATACCATATACAGCTCTGCTGAATGCTCGATTCTGACGTTGAATAATTTTCTCTGGCAATGACAGTAGTAGGATTAGTGTATTCGAATTATCTGCATGATCTTTTCTATAGTACACTGTCTTACACTGGGACTTACACAGGGAGTACGCTCCACATAAATATGCAGAATTGAAGATTTATGTTAGGAGAAGTGAAGTGAAGAACTAACATGTTTTGCAGACTTTTCACAACATTAAAATTAAACAGGTACGATGTATGATGTTCGTTAATTAAAAAAAAAAATGAAAACACTGTTGAAAAGAAAAACACTTCAGGATGTGATGTTATTGGAAAATAATCAACTTTGTGTTAGGCCACATCACACCATCCCATCGTTGATTATTTTCCTATAACAGCATGCCCCATCATTATATCCTTGTATATATATATATATATGTAGATATATACAATTCACATACATCGTTACATCGTTTCTAAAGTGTTGCCTGTGTTCCCTTTTAGGGCTCGTGTGAAGCTAGCATTTGCTGACCAGATTCAGTGGACACCATCCTGACACCCCACGCTTTGATGAGGTAACAGTCAACCAATTTGCCCAACATCCCACTGAGGAACCATGGGCCAGAAGATTTCAGGAAGCATCAAGTCGGTGGACGTGAGAGGCGAGCCTTCCTACCGCCCCTTACGGAGAGAACTCCGAGGTCCAGATTTCTTCAAGCCAGCCAGGCTCGACCTGCTGCTGGATATGCCAGCAGTGTCCTCCGAGCATCAGCTGCAGCATGCATGGAACCCAGATGATCGCTCTCTCAATATCTTCATCAAGGAAGATGACAAGCTGACTTTCCACCGCCACCCGGTGGCCCAGAGCACGGATTGCATCCGAGGGCGAGTGGGCTATACGCGTGGCCTCCATGTTTGGCGCATCCATTGGCCCGCCCGTCAGCGGGGTACCCATGCCGTAGTGGGTGTGGCCACATCAGAGGCACCGCTCCATTCGGTGGGCTACACCTCTCTGGTAGGTAGTGACAGTGAGTCCTGGGGCTGGGACCTGGGCCGCAACAAGCTCTACCACAACAGCAAAAACCAACAAGCTTCATCGGCACCCACATACCCCAGCTTCCTGGAGCCTGAGGAAGCTTTTGTGCTCCCTGACGCCCTGGTGGTGGTGCTGGATATGGACGAGGGGACACTTAGTTTCATGGTGGATGGACAGTACCTTGGAGTGGCCTTCAGGGGGCTCAAGGGAAAGAAGCTGTATCCCATCGTTAGTGCAGTATGGGGACACTGTGAGATCACCATGCGCTACATCAATGGCTTGGATCGTAAGTCTTTAAATTTGCACTTTTCTTTCTTGCTCTAATGACATATGAAGATTGTTGCTTTTTTATCCACCCAGTATAACACCTGGGCAACACCTAGACCTGAAGAATTTTAAAATTACAATAGGCAGAAATGTAGCCAAGGTAAGGTAAAGCTTGATCACTGTCTAATTAAATTTTTATCCTTATATGACATTAGAAACTCGTTTCTTGTGTTAGGACATATATTGATTTCTAACATAGATTCTTACATAGATTTGAATATGGGCAGTTCTCCAGTTTGTTCCTCCCAAAAACATGCCAGTAGGTGGATTAGCAACTCTAAATTGCCCCTAGCTGTAAATCTGTGTGTGCATGGTGCCCTGCAAAGGACTGGCATCCCATCCAGGATGTGTTTCTGCCTTGTGTCCAGTGTTCCCAAGATCTACCGTGACCCTGATCTGAATGTAAATGTATGTTAATTAGTGGAGGACATATACCAGTGTGTGTCCCCTTTTTGCTTTTAGAATAGCCACCATCGAGATGTACTTTTCCTATCTGTGCTAAAACACTTTTGTTAATCTGGCTGTGCCAGATGGGAACCGTCTGTGTGCAGATCACTGGTTTGTTGCCTTAAGGTGGCTCTTAGAAGCTGTTTGATAATCCAACATCAAGCTTCTCTCATCCATAGAACAAACACCTTTGTGAACCATGTCTCATTTCCCTTGTGATAGTTTATTAGTGAATATGGTTTAACACACACTCCATTTAATGCTTTGTAATCAATGGCAAAGTCTGGATTAATTGTGTCAGATGACTGGGATAACCACATAGTCTTTGAAAGTTATAAAGGACCATGAATGGTATCACCCAAAAAGGGGTCACTAATCAATTTTAAAATTTTAACCAACCCCTTATGTAGTTGCTTATCGGTCCTGTGCGGTAATTCATGTATCTTTGTCCATTTCCTTAAATGAAACACTTCAAGTTCACTTATATTGGTAGAATATCTTTGCCTGTATCAGACCATGCTGCTTCACTTCAATGAGACTGCATCTTGGATAGCGAAATGTCTTCAGTTTAGATTACTGTCTTCTGCATTTTATATCACAGATGCCCCAATACCACATTTTAGTGCTGATACGTGGTATACTCATTCATTCCAGTGTTATTCCTGAGGTGGACTAGAGAAATGCAGTTGAAGTTATTTCCTTAAGGCTCTTTGGCCTCGTGTTGATCTTTGCAGGACGCACACTCTTAGCGATATTATCTGTGCTATTAAGTTTCTTTTCATCTAAACCATCTCTCCGACTGTACACTGATAGTGGACTTTAAAAAAAAACTCATAACATTTATATAAACATCATCAGAATTTCTTCTTAGAGCTCTCTTAATCAGAACTTAGATGTATAGGGAAAGCATTTTTAATGTGTCACCTGACTTCGCGGTGGCATTTCCAAACCCAAAAATAGACCACCATAATGCTTCCATGACACATTTAAAACGTTTTTTTTTTTTTGTCCTATTAAGCTCACTTGCCCTTCGTTTTCCTGGAGTCGTCTTTTGTGTACTGCCTCTGTAGCGACGCAGCTGAGAACAACCAGCTCACCATTTAAAGTTGAAAGTAGTTACGGTTGATTTAACACAAAGGGATCCCATGCAAATTGTAATGGGGGAACTCAGCGTGCAGCCTAAGAAGTCTCAAACCTCATCAAAGCTTTGTTTAAGAGTCTGGTTTTATGGGAAGGGAAAGAACGATCTGTTCAGCCTTAAAAACAAGAAAAGAATGCTGAAACTTATTCCTCCTTTTTTTTTTTTTAGGGTTCTTGGCTCGGTTGATGAAAGCACTGGCGCATTTTCTTCCCATCATTTGTGACAGCGAGGTGGAAAAAAACGATAGATAAGATGTAGTGCAGACACGAGTCTGTTCATTGGTATTTGTTCGCAAATAAGGATTGTCCATCAGCATGTAATACATACCTGCCAATCAGAGTTAGAGTTATCTTTATGACAGAAGCGGCCATTTTGAATGGTTTTCGATGTACCTTTGTACAACTGTTTGATACAGCAGGTGTGTTAGCCATCACACACAGAAGAGCTAATATCATTACACAGGGTTGCCAGGTTTCAGCACAATTTCCAGCCCAACTACCACCAAATCTCAAAAAACCTCCCAAAAGATACTAGCCGCAAAGGTTTGTGCATTGCAAAACAAGAGGAGACACATTTTACTTCTTTTTCTTAGACAAGGTCACTGTTGTGCACACGCATTTCTAACGTACAGACGTTATCCACTCCATAATCCGTTTCCCAATCGTTGCAATATATCTTACAAAAGAAATGGTTTTGTACATCACAGACACACTGTCTGCACTTACGCTTTCAGAAATATATTGTATTCAATTGCAATTATTTGATTATTTGCCCAATTTGGCATAAAAAAAAAAAACACAACCCTGGCAGCGCCGTCATTAATTATTCTCCACGAGATCTACATGATTTTATGTATTGTGCTGCTGCCACATGATTGGCCAGTGAGTAGTATTTTTAATAGGGTTTTATCCATATGGATCAGTTTGCATTACATTTTTAAACTGGATCTCTACAAACGTCATGAGGTCATGGGTCTCTGACATGCTGACTGTTGCAGCATCCACAAGGAATCTTCAACAATCAGTAGAAACTGATTTATGCATCAAAAAAAAACAACTCATTTGAATCAGTGTTGGATTTTGCAGCTTGCTTTTAGAGAATTGCACTAAGCACTAACATGCGAGAGACAATGCATTAGAGTCAGGACATTTTGCATGACATGCATTATTACAAAGCTGTTCAGAAACGGAGAGAGAGAGAGAGAGAGAGAGAGAGAGAGAGAGAGAGAGAGAGAGAGTAATGTAATGTGAGAGGAAGAGATTATGTGTAAAAATAATTTTGCTGGAATGCTAAGATGCAGATTAGTGTGTGTGTGTGTGTGTGTGTGGGGGGGGGGGGGGTGTGTGTGTGTGTGTGTGTGTGTGTGTGTGTGTGTGTGTTGAGGTAACTGTCACTTCCAATTACAAGGCCTCTTTTCTCTTGTTCACCCTCACTGGACCCAGAGACCTCCACACCGCCATTAAAATGAAGTTTGCTAACTGATACAAACCTTTCTATATGTATTCATGATATTATTACGCAGCCACTACATCATGAAAGTGCAGGCTTTAATGGTCCGGATGATGAAGCAGACACATTAGCAATGAAAACTAGTGCTAGTGTTTCTTCCTGTGGAGCATGATATGAAACGGAACGCTGTTGTCTGGAGAGTGATGAGGTCTTTAAGCATTTCAGCACTCACGCCTTGGCAGCCTGAATAACTCGGTTTAGATTATAGGAGATAGCAGTGCTTATGTATAAGTATTTATTCATCACTTGTGGATAAAAGTGAACACAGCGCAATGCTAGTTTTGTATTTTGTTTTTATGAGAGTAGAAGATTTTTTTTTTTTGTTCACCCATTTAAGATGTTTTTAGGTCACCCATTTTTGCTGTCACTGCTATTGTTAAGTTTGTTCCACTCTGTAGTCTGCAATACATTAACGGTGCAACGGTATCACACCAACAGTAGCAGGTTTTTAAGAGGGTTTCTAAATGCACTTGCTGTATAGTTGAATGCAAAACGTTTGCATACTCACAGGTTTCACAAAGGTCTCTAATCATGTTCCAAAAATGTCACAAATATCATTATTACAAATGAGATCAATTTTAAGATATTAACTGATATGTTAGATTGTAGTTAGAATTGATATTAGATTTTTCTTTCCACTGCTCAGTGTGATATGATTATTCCCTAATAACTCTCTCCAACCTTCTTCATATCCTCTGAACAGCAATTAGTTTGTCTCAAGCTTAACAGACAGTTTCATTTATTAATGTTTATGAGTTCGGTTTTTATGGCACTAGGTGGTGTAGGGATTATGTTTTTCGGGTTGTCCGTCATGCATCTATCCGAGATTTTCGTTAGCGAGATATCTCAAGTGCGAGTAGTTAAGTGTCTTTAGGATTTTTATGGAATTATCATTGTAGCCTGCAGATGAACTGACATGGTCAAGGTCACAGCAAGGTCAAATGTCAGAAATATTTTTTTCTTCAATAGCTTCCTTCCTGTTTGAAATATGTTTTAAGGGTTTTTTTGTGCATACAAATTTGTAACAAGAGGGACTAGACTTGTTGCAGCAAAGGCATTCCCACTGACGCTGTTGACGTCAAGGAGATAAATTTTCTTCCTCTTTAAAAACACATTTGCCATTTAACTAAAAGAATAATTAACTAAGCTGCTCTTAGTCACACACAGGCTTAGCTCTTGTTTCTGTCTAGAGTGTAGACATTGGTCATTACATCTACTTGAATCGTGTGTTATGAGGGTGAAGATATAGAAGTCAGTGTACTATATACTGTATTTCATTATGTAGAAATTTGTTTGGGTGTGATTTTTCGGAATTTATTTGGGTGTAAATTTGATTTTAATTGGCTTTAGGTGGAGGTTATTGATGCCCACTTATTTATTTATTTTTGGCATACTAAACAAAGACAAGTTAAAGTATTCATAGTCCTTGTTCTGTTTAATCTTTCAGTCCTTATACCTGTGCACTAAAGATTTTTTTTCTTTCTGTGTGTATATGTGTGTTTATGTATTTGTAAAGGTAAAAACTGGGACTTGAGCGCTGCTCTGAGTGATTATGAGCAGCTGCGGCAGGTCCACACTGCCAACCTGCCTCAGGTATTTAATGAAGGCCGTTACTACAAGCAGCCAGAGAGCAGTGGAACCCCCCAGCACCTCAACAAGCTGGAGCAATGCCTGCAGAGGCAAGAGGAGAACACTCAGGGTACGGCAAACACCTGCACTACTGTTATCTATCAGTGATGATGTTGTTGATAAGGATAATAATGATAACAATTAGCATGTTGACTGTGATAATGATCACGTTAATACAGTTGACATGTGGTATTAGGAGCCTCCCAGCCAGTTTTGTTATTCATCCCATGCCTTTTAAACAGCAGCCCACCATAACAGCACATGAAAGTAGCACACTGAGGTGCGAGTCTGATATATATCAATGCTTGAAACCAAACATGAGAATGCAAAGTCAAAATCATGTGTGTGTACAATGAAATGAAGGACAGTTGAAATGCACCTCGGAAAAAACACTATAGATAATGAGGTTTGAGTACTGTAAGGTTTCTGCCTATCATAATCCTTTATTTATATAGTCAAGTGCAAAAATTTGCATACCCTTAGGATTAAATAAAGATTAATTAAAGAGAAGTGTAATTTTTAAGACATTTTAATTGTTTAATAAAGCAAGACCAATGGCCAATAATGTATGTGAAGATATCATTTATGGAGCCTAATTTATGTCAGTTAAGAAGGTTGCATCTGCATTTCTTTGTGTGCTAGAAAAATTCTCTCATTGCAGTGAGCTTAAACACAGTCCACAGGTTCTCAAAACAATTCATTCTTTTTTTTTTTTTCAATAATGCCAACTGCGCCTACAATAAACAAAATGCTCAACACACACATTCCAAGGTTACAAACATATAAATATGTTCTATCACTGCAAATGATGGTCTGTGCACACCACTAATACATGGCCCCACAGATATCTATCCGCCCCCTCTCATCCCTCTGTGTCTGTGTCTGGTGCAACAGAGAAGCGTCTCTCTCGGGGCATCTCACACGCCAGCTCTGCCATCATGTCTCTGGCGAGGATGCACGTGACGGGCGAGTGCACCAGGGAGCAGTTGCCTCTCGAGATGCCCATCTACACCTTCCAACTGCCTGACTTGAGTGTATACAGTGAGGATTTCCGCAACTTCATCGAGCGCGACCTCATTGAGCAATCCACCATGGTGGCACTGGAGCAGGCAGGTGAGGGCGTGTTCAACACCAGCAACAAGGCTTAGGCTCTGCTGACTGACTGCTAGCACAGACTGTAAGCTCCAGCTTTTCTCCCTGAGTGATAAACCCACTCTGTATTCAGTTGCCACTGGTATTGTGCCTCTGTCCGCCCTCAGCCTCATCAGAAGTGTCTCTTACAGCATCTGTAACAATGTCCACAGTGTCCCTTTTGTATGAGTGCTGTCTTTCGGCTACCAGAGCCATGTGCATGTACGTGTGCCTGAATGGAACACACCAGCATTATTTTAAGGCATTGTTTTGGATCAGTAGCAAAGTGGAGTTAAACTACCACATCAGAGCAAAGCATTCTGTAGCCAGAACTGACACGGAGCCATATCCAATTATGTTTGTGATTAAGATATTATCTGCCATCTGCCTTTGTCTTGGAGAGATTAAAATCCCTCTCAGTCACGACTCCCTGAGGGGAGCAGAGCTCAGTGCACGAAACACAGAACTCTACTTCAGCTCAGATTTCAGTAATTGTATCCTGAATAGGGAATGCAGCATTTTCTGGAAAAATTTGCATAAAAATGAAGAAAGTAATTGGAGATTTGAAGCAGTTAGTCAACCATTCCCACAATGGACTATATTAAATTACCAGCTCGACTTTTTTAATTTATTGTGCACAACCTGCAACATGTTTTTAATCTCAGATTCTGATGTATTGTGTGGTGTGAGTGTGAGGGTACTTGGCTGCTGTAAGTGCAGGATGTTTGTGGTGTAGCAGAGCTGAGTGAATGTAGTGTGGTGTTTAGATGAACCTGAAGCAGCAGACCGGAAGGACTATAGGTGGGAGGCTAGGGAGCAGAATACTCTAAAGATGGCTGTATACTCATCCCTGGAGAGGAGAGTGGGTTACCTAGCACACACAGTCACCTCACAGTGCAGAAAACTTTCTTTGCTCCAGTGTTCATAGCTAGCGCACACGCTCCTAGCAGTCTATATGAAGTGAAGTGGCTAGGTGTGACCCATACTCGGAATTTGTGCTCTGCATTTAACCCATCCAAGTGAACACACACCCGGAGCAGTGGGCAGCCTTTTTTGCTGCGGCAAGTAGGGGGATCGGTGGGATCGTGGTATTGAGGGTGGAAGAGAGCGCTGGTCATTCACTCCCCCAACCTACAATCCCTGCTAGACCTGAGACTTGAACCCAGGTTAACCTTCAAGTTACAAGTCCGAGACTCTAACCATTAGGCCACAACTGCCCTGTATGTGGTTAAGTCAGAAATTTGGGTTGGTTGCATATTATTATTTATGAACTATAGCAATGTTTATAGGATTTGAATATAATGGAGCATTTGGGTTAGAGCATCTTGCATGTAGCTTAAATGCATACTCTTAAATACATATTCTCGCTTTTCGGCTCTGTGAAGTTGGCACCCCTTATAAATAAATTGTCACCAAAACTATACCATTTGTTTGTGCTGATTTGTGCCGCAAAAACAAACGTCTGTGCTGTGTTTGGCGTTCAAGATATTAAACATTCTTTTTTTGGCCGTGTGACGTCACTCTCCACCCCATGTCGTCCAAATGCTATTAGAAAGATCGTAAGAAATGATAAACACTTGCTTCAAAGACAAACAAAAATGCAAACAATTGATTTAATATAAAGTCGCAGTATGGTTCAACATGCAGTTTCACACAAGTGATGCACGTCATCACATACAGAGCTTTTATGTTATGGATTTGAGCTTGATTACGGCACTGGCAATAAAAGCTTTCCATCCCTTAAAAAAAGAATAAACGTTAATAGCAGCACCACGCGAGTACAAACGAACTAGATATGTTTGTACCAGATGAACAGACAGCACCTTGCGTTGCCATCCGTGTGCTCCAGAGAGTTCGAGGTATGTCAGACATTATAGACTATGCAGGGCGGCGCAGACCGATGGGCGAATGACATCATAGTACCGCGAGAACGATTGGAGAATTCCGCAGCACTGATCGCAGTACTGTGCTCTCGCGCACCTCAGTGTAGACGCCGATCGGTCTGCGCAGCGCCGCGTGAAGTCTAAACATAGCTAATGTCTAAACATGGGAACAAGTTATGTTGTTTCTTTCTACGGCACAAAACAGCACAAATCGAGCACAAACGAAAGCCACCTGTTTTAGGTGATTTAAACGACATGGGGTGGAGAGTGACGTCACTGCTCCCACAATTCTTCTGGTTATATCTCGGGAAGGAAAGTAACTACAGGGTTTGTTTTAATGGCACAAACCGGCACAAATCGAGCACAAACGAACGGCACTGATTTGATACGATTTGGACGACATGGGGTGGAGAGTGACGTCACACAGCCAAGAAAAGAATGTTTAATATCTTGAACGCCAAACACAGCACAAATGAATGGTATAATTTTGGTGACAATTTATTTATAAGGGGTGCCAACTTCACAGAGCCTCACGTTTCCTAAACTCTCATCTGTATAAGTGATTACCACAAACAAGGATTTCTCAATCTGTCTTTCGCAGTTTGTCTTTTCAGAGACGGTTACTTTGAAGCTTGTAGTTATGTGTTACAAAAGGAATCCTTAGAATTGTAAAGTTCTGTGTGTCTTTATTATTTTACACAACAACATTACTTTAACTATGAAAGAAAATACAAAGTTGAGAAGTGCTTTGAGTGTATTGAAGGTCAAAAATGTATGACTCAGTATCTTAAACTGACAGAATGCCTTAACGTACGTGGGTCTGATTTCTGTCCTGTATTGTTGCTGGGTTGAATTAAACTACCCACTTTAAAAAGTGGATTTTAAGGCTTATTAAGGGTTATTTGTGGGATTATTGGGTAATTAAGGATTTTTAGCTTCCAAAAAGAAAAGGAAACACTGTCCTTAAGGGTTCTACATTTTCTAAAAGTCTAAAAAGAACAACAGGTAAGACATTCTTGTCTGTCATCCTGCAACCATCATACAAAATAAACTAGAACAGTTGTAGCTTCCATTATATAGTTGCTAATTTTTATATATATATTGACTATTTCAACAGCTGCCCTTAGACTTCCATTTTAAGTGATCACATTCTTGAATGTTGTACATCTTTGTTCTTGTGATATGACTGATACATGCCATATATGGGAACAATTACACTGACAAACGCTGAGCGTTTCTTTTAAGTGTGGTGAGGCTGAACGTTAATTGCTGTTTTTCTGTAGGCCGTCTGAACTGGTGGTCCACTATATGTACGAGCTGTAAGAAGCTCCTGCCATTAGCAACTACTGGGGATGGCAACTGCCTACTGCATGCTGCTTCCTTAGGTAAGCTTTATATCCTAACTAGTTGATTTAAAATCTCTTTATGTAGTTTTACAGTGCTGCACAACTCCTATTCCCACATCTTAAATATGCCTAATCTAATAAACCAGTGCATGATGACAGGTGTGTCTTTTGTTTGTTTGTCAGGAATGTGGGGCTTCCATGACAGAGATCTGGTGCTGAGGAAGAGTCTGTATGCTATGATGAAGAGCGGGGCAGAGAGAGAGGCTCTGAAGAGGAGGTGGAGATGGCAGCAGACACAGCAAAACAAAGAGGTCTGACACTCCTGAACCACCTTCCTTATAATGGAGCACTACGTCTGATTTCACACTAGGGTTTTTTTTTTTTTTTCCACCTTTTGTACTGAAATGAAAAAATTAGCTCTTGTGACGCCTACACTATACCGCAAATTAGCTAATTTATCTGTTTATGAATTTAATTATGAACAACAAAGATTAGATTGATTTCTCGGTATTGGCCAGAAGCAGGCCTTGTGATTTGAATGCTTCAGACCTTTTGGAAACATAATGTTGTGACCAAAAAAAAACCCCACGATTTTAAAGGCAACTGCATTCTCTGCCTGCCTTGTACACACTTTCTTAAAGGTTCATATGTAAAAGGTGCTGGCAAACAAAGACAAAAAAAATGCTTCGTATAAAAGCAAGGACAAATTCATATTCAGCTGGAGGTCATAATGGGTAATGTTCTGTCTCTGGGGTTATTTGAGTATCTCTTTTGAATTTTTTTTTATTTATGTCATATTTTCCTAGCCTCCTTAGCAGTGACTATTCCCTTAAGTGCTACTGTAGATGAGCAGCTGAAAGATGTTTACTATTAAGCCTTGATTCTTACAATCAGACTTTACTGAAGTGGAAACAGACAGTAGCTAAGGCTTGTACAAGTCTTTCCTCTTTATTTGAACCTGCAGTGTCCCTGAATGCCCTCCTGTCATCACATGTCATGTCAGTCTTGTAAACAGTGCGACTGAATACAGTTATTTGAAAGGTGTGGGTGTGCAGTGTGGTTTGACTGATCTATATTGTAGAGAAGGTGGAGATGGTTCAGTGTGTGTGTGAGAGCAGAAGAGACAATGTAGGAGTGGATGTGTTTCCATTCGTTACCTCATTCACCGTTACCCTCTAACTAGCTCTCTTGCTCTTTTTTAGTCAGGGTTGGTGTATACAGAGGAAGAGTGGGAGAGAGAGTGGAATGAACTGCTGAAGTTGGCCTCCAGTGAGCCTCGCACACACATCAGCAAAAATGGCAACACCAGTGGAGGGTAAAGCTCGCCAGCCCACACAAACACACAAACATACATACACACACATACCATTACACTATAGATATATATTCTGCCATTATTTAAATACTCTTCCTACCCAATCACCCTTACACTCTAAGCATGATCTCTCCTGTAGTGTTACACAGAATGTGGATGATTTATATTTAGCATTCAAGCATTCATATATATACAGTTAGGTCTGGAAGTATTTGGACAATCACAGTGATTTTGCCTTTATACACCACCACAATGGATTTGAAATAAAACAATCAAGATGTGATCGAAGTGTAGACTTTCA
>CM074977.1:26365758-26442610 GCA_037576825.1 Pangasius krempfi
CACGTGTGTTTGCTCGGAGAAAACATCGGGGTCTTTTAATTGATCTATCATTTAGGAATGACTGCACGATTGCAGGGCCATTGAGTGTTTGTAATCTTAAAAAATTATTTTTTATTTTTCAATATTAAATCTAAGAAAGCATGAATTTATGACTGTGTAATTTAAAAGCACAGAATGTTTTAACCCATATCAATATAAAGCGATATCTCATTTTTCATCGTTTGGTGTTAATGGTTGCATTTTTGTGTGTGTGTGTGTTTTTTTTTTTAGCATAGAATTAGCAAATATACAAAATTAACATCCATACTAATGACCTTAAAGACATTAGGATCATTTAGTTAAAATAGTTTTAGTCAGTCAATATCACAACATCACTGAAAATAAAGAAAAGTAAAAAATAAGAGAATTTCTTCTTCACATGATCTTTGAGAAATTTGTGCTGAACAGGTGACTTGTGGAATATACGAAATCTTTCACAGGGTTCAGTGTTTGTTGGACACAAAATAGACATTTTTTTTCTAAACTATAATGAATGACTCGTAGAAAATGATGTTTTAAGTATGAGATGTTAAATGTATTCACGCATTGCTGCAGAAATCCGATTTCTGAAGTATTTTAATGATTACGTTTTTGCACTGTAGATTTTTTCCGATCATGGACTCACCCTTAGGATGTTCAGCCTGCTTTCTTGTCTGCACGAATGGGACGCCTCACATGTGTTTGCTCACCTCTTTTATTAGCGGTTTTGCGATTGAAGTCTATAAATGAGGTGGAGTGGAAGACAAGTGACTCAACCTGCAAGTAATGGAGAAAAAACATAATTAAAAAAAAAAAAAGGCATTAAAGTAGACTGGCGTTCGAGGAAGAGCGGCTGCATGCTAATTGAGGGCTTATTATTAGAGGATTATGCGGTCGGATCGGATTTCGTCTAACGCTGCACAGCTGTAGTTCCACTTTGTCGTGTACAGCTGTTACATCTGTCCTCGGTCTACCACACACACACAATGTCACCCGGTCAAGAAAGGAGGGAAAGAGAAGGAAGAAAAGGAAAGGAACGGGAAAAAGACCGCTATGCTAGATCAAAAGTGTCACGCTATAATTCTCTGGATTAAACACTTCGATTGGACGGCTTCTGTGTGATGGCAACAGATTTGACTGGAGCAAAACATGCTGAAATGAAAAGCGCTTCGAACTAAAATCTGCTCAACCAGCAGTTGTTTTTGAGTGTGTACATGCGTCAGTTTATGAGCTGTCGTCTCAGTCAGCACGTCAGCTTTATTTCTTTGTAGACGCGTTTCGGAGGAAACAAAGCCAAGGCGAGCGTCGACTGTTGAAAGCTTGGAACAAGTTCTGGTGTGGGTTGGATCGCACAATTTCCCAGCACGATGCTTTTCAAATCGTGTCAAAGCTGTGCCGTGTCTCTCTGTCTGTATGTTTCTGCATTTATTACTTTTCCATCATTCTTTTAAGGAAAAATCCACCCTGAATGATTTGCGTATCAATATTTATAATCAGGACGTGGTCTTCAATACTGTTTTATAGTGCACACAATTTTTTAATTCAAAAAATTAAGTTCACTTTCATAAACAGTTTCTATCTTCTGTTGTCATTTTGGCTAACGGTTCCTACATTACCCACAATGCCGTCTGCTTTTGACTTCTGAAGTCTCAGAGCTGTTATTTTCAAGCTTGCCGCATTCCAGTTACGAAGCGGGAAAAACACGGATACCTTTTGTTAGCAACAAGCTAGCCAGTTTACGTTAACGATCATGAGTTTATGATATATTTACTGTATTGCCAGTGTTACAGTTTTAACCAATTAACCAACGTCTGTGTTGATTCATCTACAGTGAATACTATATATAAACTCATTCACAGTAGTGAAATGATATTTTATTTATTGTTGATGGCATGAGCGGCCATTTTGACACAACTGAATTCCCGACTTTCCAAGTAGAAATTCCAAATTGAGTGCGGAGTCGTCTTTGTCTTTTCCTGAAATGTTGGAAATTTTGTGTTACGAGCATTAATTAATTGGAGCATAAGTTCTTGCTTCATCGCTACGTAAAGAGAGCGATGCAGTAGCGCTTTAGTCCTTTAGTCTATCCAGCTGTCTCACATCCACATCTGTACACTCTGCTCAAACAGATCAGCTTCCGAAGCTTCATCAACGCCATCACGTTCGTCATCGCGTAGATTGCTAACTAGCCGAGACTGCCTGCTACGTATTACTGCGTTGCGTTCTCGTACTTTGAATCCAATGTTTGCACCAAAGTCTACCTTACTGCTTTGTCATTAATGTGATGTTAAGCGTCACTGAAAAATAAAAATAAAATTCCTTTTTGAGCTTGAGATTGTCTCATTCACTTGACATCTTCGTGGAAAGCGCTTTTTGTGAATTTCGATGACTCAGTTTTATGTATTTACTGACATTTACTTGCATTTATTTGATTTCCTCATAGCGCTCCTAATTCATTCGGAAATAATTGCCCAAGACACAGCTCATATGCAAGTAAAAATGAATAGACGCAGAAAGAGAATGCTAGACTAAGTGGGAGTAAATGAAAGGGGTGGCAGCTAACATCAGGGAAGACGCCGTGTCCGTGGAGCTGTCTACTTGATATTGAGTTGTACAGAGCGTGCTTTGCTCTCAGACTTCTTTTCAAAAGCTGACAACAGAAGCTCACTGCCTGTAGTGATCTATAAACCCATTATTGATTTAGCTTTCGGATCTAACCTGCAATTCGTTGTGAAGGTCCTTCTCGACTGGGTTTGGTCTAGCAAGACTCCACCTTTCTTTCTCTGGCCTTTAAAATGATCCTGTAATGTACATGCAGGAATTCGATTGTCAACAGGATGCTGTATTGTCTGTGAATGCAGACACTGCTTTTAAATAATTGATTGTGATTTGAGGAGGAAATGTAAAACTTGATGGCTTTTGTTTTGCGCCACAAGAGTGGAGATTATGAAGAAATTGACAGCATTCACTTCCAAGGAGGCCTCTGAGCTACTGCAACCAGGAAACTTATTGCAGAAGTTATTCTTTTTTTTTTTCTACATATTTCTTCATATGCTCCATCTCTAGGTCCAAATTTAACTTCACGCCTTCTTGTGTTTAGTGGGAGCGATAGCATGGGAATTCTGATAAAGAGACATCTGCTCTGTCTGCCTCGGCTTCCTCGTCTTCCTCCGCTTCAACTCAAGATTTCAGCGAATCAGCATTTGTCCTTAAAAGCTCTGTGCTGGTGATGGGGAGATAGAAATGAAACAGTGAATCAAGGACTAATGAATCAATGAAGGGCCTATCGGTCTTACTGTTTACTACTGGGCGCCAGTCTCTCTCTCTCTCTCTCTCTCTCTCTCTCTCTGCTGTCTGATTGATTCTCTCTCCATTTGCTCTGCCTCGCCTCCTGCTACATGATCTGCAAATCTGGGTGAACCAGCTCTTTCTAATCCCTTGAATATCTCTCCCCTTGGTGCACCAACATTCTGTTTTTTTTCTTTATTCCCAACTGCTTTATCCAGTATCTGTGCTCAAAATTGTTTTTGGTCCATCGGACACACTCCTTTCTGTAACCCAGGCTCTGTCTTGTTGGCTTGCCTGCTAAATTAAGATGGACTGCCATGCTTGAAGGGATTTGGAAAGCAGCTGCCTTAGGAGCCACATCTTTCGAAGTTAGCTGAAAAGGACCCTTGGCATGCATTTAGAAATCACATGTCATTATCTTTAGTACATTAAAAATGCAACCAGGCCATGTTTACTCAATAATAGCTAACTGGCTAACTGACTTCTGGAAATCACAAATTAATGTTATGTGTATGGCAGCCTGGGGAAAAAAAAACCTACGCATGGTGAAATTTTCTGTTCTACAGACTGCAGACTTTTCTCTTTTGGATGTATCTCAATCAAAACAAAGTTACAGCATTTTAAAATGTGCATATATATATATATATATATATATATATATAAATACTTTAACATGGAGTTCTCAGTTACTCTGTTGTCATCTTTGTATTGTGTCTTTTGGAATTATCGTAACTTGATTTAATATTATCCCACCGATCTCCACATTAATAACCTTTATGGAAAAACAACATTAGCAATACGTGATCAATGATTATAAGTTTATGATGAAAAATGAGCAATCAATTTGATCAGCAGGATCGTCCATATAGCATGCTGAAATATACTACTAACAAGGTCTAACAAGGAAACCCACATGAACATGGGGAGAAATTGCTCAGAAACTCCACACAGAAAGTTACCTGAGCTCAGGATCGAATCAGGATCGAATACCCTGGAGCTGTGAGGTGACAACGCCATCCATCGCACCACAGCCAACCCTGTAAAAGGCCTGCTGAATATTCGATTGGCTGATGGTGGCTAGTAATTTTGTTCAGTAACCCGAATATTATTAGAAATACTCTCACAGAATAGGACAAAGATGCAGTATACCAAATTTCAACTGAATCCAACTTCCAGATTCTGAGAAAGTGTTATTCAGTCTTCGTATACGTCCTCAGAACCAAGTTCATGAACCAAGTCTTGAGTTACATCTGAGTAAACTAAGCTCTGCCCACTAGGATTTATTGGCATGTGGCGGCCATATTGTTTACAAATGTCAACGTAATTTTGGATTGAGTGTGAGACTCCTCTGAGTATATTGATACTAAGTTTTTTTAATTTTGCCAAAAATGTTCAGACTACTAGGTCTAACATTTGAAGTAATAATAATAATAATAATAATAATAATGCTTGCACTGACTTATAACCTTCAAACGTCACTGGGATCTGTGAATAAATCCTCTATAATCTACCAGTCTGTGGTAATCTACAGTGATGACAAGCAACCTGATCCCAAGCTTCTCAAAAAATTTGATTACTGCAATATGTTTGACCTTTAAGGAGGTTTTTACGGCTGCAGAAACAAAAGACAAATTGGTGTATCACCTGTCCCGGGGAAGCCGAGAGCCGAAAATAGCAAAGTATTGCTTTTTCTCAGGTGACAATTCAGCGCTATTTCTCAAACATTTTGTTCTTTTTTTTTTTTGATCTGTTAAATGATCTTCTCTTCTCTTCTCTTCAGGCACATTATTAGCACAATGAGCAAATTGCAGCTCAGTCAAAGTTGCTAGTCGTGGTTCAATAGTGATATGATTACGAGACACTTTAAACAGCATTAACGTCACCAGAGACAGGAAAGTGAGTGTGTAATGCAGTGTAGTGTAGCGTAGCGTAGTGAGGGAACATTGAACATTCAGAGTTTTGGGCATCCAGTGTCGATTTGTTTTAGGTTTTGTGGAAACGAGTGCATTAGTACCACCAATGATCATGAGAAAAATACACTACGAATGGTATGAAGAAGCGAAATCTTCAGATCCAGGTCTAGATTATCATTATTTCTACAGATGGTCTTGGTACAAAACGTATGAAATGCTAAACTGCCATCTAAGAAAAGATATAGCATTATGTAATCTATAAAATATAAAGTCATTACAAGGATTTTCGCTGAACTACGTTCTATCTAGAGGCATCAAATTAATATACAGTATTATCTGCTGTTTTTACACCTGAGCCAAGTGTGAGAGTCATAATAGTTAAAAAAGGTTTGTTGTAGGTTGCTAGCATTGTAGCATGTTGTAGGTTGGATGGCATTGAACTGACTAGCTTATTAGCGTTTGTGTTATTTTTAAACATTTTTTAAACCATTGTCTCATTCCAGTTAACATTTCGAATAAGGTGAAAAAACATATTGCGAGATACACAGTGGGGACGTAATGCTCCAGGAGAGATGTTGGTCTTGTTGGTGCCCTCTGGAGGAGTGGAGGTGGAGAAGATAGTGGATGAAAAATGCAATTTCTGGGTCATTTTTAGAAAAAAACGAGCGGTGTAGAATTTTATGCTTTTACTGTATGCTAGTGCCTATTTCTTATTTAACAATTTAGCACTACCACACTGTACATTCCATCACAGCTAGCTTATTTGTAATTAACTAGCTACATTTCAGACAATATAGCATATTTAATATATTTCATATTTCAATATAAGATTGCAGTGTCAGGGGTGGACACATCACTAGCCTAGGGAATGAGTTATCAGTTTTTTCACAGCATTTTTACAAATTAATTAGCTTGAATAGATGCTAGACAACATTTCCAGAATCAGGATGTGGAGAAAGTGACTGATATAAAACGGATATATAAATCTAATGCTAGCACGACATGCAGACACGTGACATTTAAACACTTCACTGAATGAAGTGAAGACGTGAGCTGGACTCGAATAACTTTTTTATGGCATGCGCGCACACACACACACACACACACACACACATTCACACACTTCTTCACACCTAGTGGTAATTTGGAGTAGCAACAGCATGTTTTTGGGGAGGTGGGAGGAAAACGGAGACAGACGCAGTGAGATCATTCGAAACTATACACCGACAGCAACCCGAGTTCAGGATCAAACCATGGAGCATTACATAGTAGAATAAAAGTTTATTGATTGTGTTTTACTGTATGTAGAATACGACCTTGGGGACAACCTTGGACAGTGTTTTGGATTTCAGGAAGACTGTTCAAATATTTATTAGTGTTGCAATAAATAGTGCAAAAGGTTTTATGCAGGAAGTGTGTCTTACTACTTCGAAAATGAGCCAGTGATAAAATTCCAGACTGTCACAGGCGAAAATGTTATGTTTATTAACACAGCTGTGGTCCATGTGTTATACCAGTGACTCCACCAGGGTGCATGCAGCAGTGTTAAAACATCAGGCTTAAGTGTCAAATCAGGGTCCTAATGAAAGTATGCTTTCACATTTTACAACCACTTATACCCTGTGGCCCAGAGACTGATGCAGACAAATGATAGGCTTATGCACAATCACAGAAAAGGCAGAATTAAACGTATGCCTTATTATGTAGCATAAGTAAGGAATAAAACACTTGGGAGTGTGCTGTTATAGTAAAATAATCAATGATGCAAAGTGGAGTTACTGTTACCACACTGAAATTGATTATTTTCCTATAACAACACATCCCAAAGTGATCCTTTTATTCCACAGCAATTTGTCCAATTATTATTATTATTATTTTTTATTTATTTATTAAATATTAACTTTTTATCCCTTTATATTTACATATTATGTTAATGTTGTGGAATGTCCACAATACAAGTTAATTCCTTGTACTACTTACTACTGTTACAGCAGCTATAAACTTTGAGATGATAATAATAATAATAATAATAATAATAATAATAATAATAATAATAATAATAATAATAATAATAATAAAAAGAAACCCAGCTTGTCATATTTCCACAAAACCAGACAGTTCAAGGTCCTCTGTCCTGAGGACTTTACTGTGGTGGAAAAACATACTGACATTTACAAACGTTCCTTCCATGAAGGTTAAAAAAAAAAAAAGTCAGAAATTTCATACAATGAAACGATTTGTTTTGTTACATTTTGTTGTTTTTATTATTACTTTTATTTTGTACTGTTTTTAAATCTGTTTGTTATTAGGTTTAGATTATACGTAGCGTCTATCATATACATAAGTCCCTGTGAATGAGTTGTTACTATAGAAGTGAAAATATTCGAAGGAGTGCATTAATATAAACCTGGGGCCGGCACTACTGTCAGAGCGGCTGTTGTATAATAGAAAATGATTTAACACCATCTAAACAATCGGATTCAAGACTGCAGCATCACTGTGGTAAAACGGTTGATTTGTTTACACGGTAAATCACCAGCGTAAGCAGCAATACGTAGCAAAAAATAAATAAAAATCTCTACTTAAAGTATGTGGGGTGAAGGTTTCCCACTCCCTCCTCATTCCTTGTGCTCCTGCTGTGTTGTGCTCTCCCCTAGCGATAGTCGAGGCTTAATTTAGACTCCTTCCCCCGTGGCGAAGGATAAACAAGAAGAAGAAAGGAGTGAGACTAAATGACTCATCTAACTCAAATTAAATGACTCATGTCTGGAAAAAAAAATAAATCAGGTACTTGATATGAAGAAGTGAGATGATGAAAAAGACATGAAGAGGATGAGAAGAGAACAGGAAAGAAGAGACGAAGGCTGAAGAGTATTGTTTAAAAAAAAAAAAAAAAAGATGGAGGGAAGAAGAAACAGACAGGAGAAAGAATCAGTCATGTTTTTTTAGATCACTTGTAGTGTATCTTCTCGGTTTGGATGTGCGGTGAACTTTAAACCCCCAGAATCTGTGTGTGTGTGTGTGTGTGTGTGTGTGAGAGAGACAGAGTGATAGAAACAGAGAGAGAGAGAGAGAGAGAGAGAGAGAGAGAGAGAGAGAAAGAAAGCATAGACCACAACTGTGTGTTTATAGCACCTGGATCTAAGACTTCTCTCTAAATCTACAGCCAAGTGTGTGTACATGTGTGGAAAAAGTAGATGATGGCTTTTTGAAATTGTAGCCTTCCTGCAAAAAAACACACACACACACACACACCGTTTCTGTGTCGGCGGTGTCAAATATGCTGTTATTATAGCTGTCTAGTTTTCTGTATATGAGGCTGCCACTCAAGAATTACAGTATAATTGTGATTTTTTTGCTTAGTCTGCCAATGCAGCTTGATGCCACTAAAAAAATCAGCACCTTACATCGAAGAGTTACGTCAATATTTAAGCAAAATTTAACCTCGTCTTCAGAGACATCTTGCGCAGGTAGTCGCGTTGATGTTGATTTTCAGATTATTAAAATCACCAGCGAGTTTGCCAGATTTTTCTTCAGCAGAAGTGAACGAGACGAGGTTTTTCGATAGCATCTTAAAACGCAAGCACTTTCCTTTAAGTCCCCCCCCGTCCCCAAAAAAATGGGGGATAGAAAATGCGGACCGAAGAAGTAAACGATGAGAAATAAACCAGACTAATATAATGATATATGAAGGAGATGATTGAATAAACATCTAATTGGAGTCTAGTATTGCCAATGTATCGCAAAAAATAAGGCTTACATTCTTATTATGGTTATAAAATAGCACTTGATCCAGCATCACGCAGGAAAAGCAATCGTTGTTAGGCTAGCTGAAATGGTTTTGCTAGTCCATCATCAACACCACCACAATTATTACCTTTTCTTACCCTCACACTCTCACCTCAACAGTTCACAAACGCAAATATTTTAAGCATTTATTGTTTTTTTGCCTAAATCACAATAAGAAATACATGTTTACTTTCGTATACTTGCCAAGCCACGCTCTGCAGTGATTTTTTTTGTTTTTTTTGTTTTTTTTGGAGCTTCTTCCAAGCGTCGCTCATTATTTCAAATCCCTCTCAGCTACTCACTGCTGTGTCAGCAGGAATCTGCCTGGCACTGTTCTTGGTTTTAATGAGAGAAAAAAAAGTGTGTGTATCGATTTATACACACCTTCACCCACACACACACACACACACACACACACACACACTTCACACCAACTCATCATTAGCTAGACACTAACTGTCACACCTCTTACTCATCACTTAATAAGTAAGGAGGAAATTTAGAAATAAATAAAACAGTCTACATCAAAGTGGCAGCGCTGGTAAGGTGATATAGTGGTTGTTGTTGTTGTTGTTATTATTATTTTTTAAATAAACTGTGATAACGAATGAATAATATTTATCCCACGAGTTTCTCGAGAGCTATTTCATGGCCACTATGTGTTTTAAAATGAGTGAGACACAAAGAAATCAATTGAATCAGACCATTGTGGTCATAGGAACCTAAATGTTTAGAGGATTGATATGATTTGATAATATTACATTTTACCTCAATCGTGGAATGATACATAAAGACATACTGGAGTCACTGGTGTTGTGATATGGATATATGATAATCCAATTCTCAAAGTAATTTTTTCATTCCAGTTCCACTCCAGGTATTAGGTATGACATTTCCACAACATATAAAATTGTAGACTCAAATTAGACAATTCATGGACACAAATTATTATGTTTCGGCCACAAAATACGCAAAATATTAACTTGTGGTCTCAGTATATTAATCTTTGGTCTGGCTTTTTGTTTTAAAAAAGTCATCTCGGAGGCTCGAAATTGCAAACTGTGATTGTGTGGTACTTGTGAAACCTCCATCATTTTTATTTGCCAATAAAAATATTCATGGAAAAAAAAAAAAAAAAACAGCCATAAATCATCACCCATGGATTATGAATTGCAATCTCGGACCGTATAATACCACAGGTGCTGCTCTGCTAACTAAGCAGAAACTGTAAATACTCGAGGATGTAAAAAATGCATTAGCATTGCATAATACGTGATGAGACTTAGTATAAGTCACGATTCAATAGTGCATGATGCATAAATTCATGTTTCATGTTGCGTAGTATACATAAAACCCAAATTTGCTTTAGCCTGCTATCAAAGGTTTTAAACAACCTTATGACTTAAAGTAATATCATTACACATTCAGAAGACCACTGCATAGCTAATGTTGGATGAAGAAGCAGCATATGTAACCGCCTGATCTTATCCCAGACTTTCCTCAGGTATATGAGAGAGATGGTTAGTGAGAAATGTACACATTAATTACGTGTCAGATGAAGAGATGCAAGAACAAGCTGCAAGAACACACCCACATACACATACACTCGAAAATATACCAGTCATGGAAAATGTCACTTTCATTCAGTCAAAGAACCTCCACATTTAACCAGTGAGTCATTTGAAGACCTATAAGGTACTACTTGCTGCTTGGAATAATAGACACTCTGAGTCATATGTGGTTGTAAATGAATAATAATTTTGAAATCAAGTTATTAGTATGTAGATAAGGAATTACTGTTGGACCCTCTTTCAAGTATTTATACTATGACGAGTATGCAACATGACTGACTCAGTGCTAGCGTGTCGTGTTTGGTACAATACGTTCAATACAATTTTATTTGTATACCACTTTTACTAATAGACATTATTGTGTCATTAGTCACAAAGCAAGGTGTAGAATTTAATCTATTTAACAAAATCCCTGACTAAACAAACCTAGACTCAAAGATTGACACTGTGTCTTAGTTCTGGACACTAACTGGAAAGTTATTCCATAGCTGGGTTTTTTTTTTTTTAGAAAGAAGCTCTCCCCTTGCTGTAGTCTTTATTATTCTAGGTGCTAATAAAGAACCTGCATCTGCTGATTGAAGCAGAAGCGTAACAGACCAAAAGTTTGCAGCCAGTGTAGTGAGAATCAGGATTCATTTCAGCAACTTTTTTTTGTGTGTCATGTCTATCCAACTACAATTCCCAGAATACACCGTGGCCTACAAACATGGCCGCCAAGGACTACTACACCCAGTCACTACAGACTCTGTCATGTTCAGGTTCACCAGTTTACTGATCACACACACCTGGACTCAATTACCATCACAGTTACACTCACAGTATAAAAGGACTCTCACGCCATGCTGTGTCTTTTGTGCCAGGCTATATGAAGCTGCTGAGTCATTGTTGTGGTCCTGGTTTTCAGTTTAGTTTCTAGTTTTTGCTCTTGCTTAGTCTGGTTAAGGTTGATGGGTCCTAACCTGACCCTTATCCTTAGTTTTAAATAAACATTGACCACCTGCACTTACATCCATACCTGCATTGTGAGATTGTGATGGAGGTAAAGCATTACTTTGCTCACAAAGGGCTAATAAACATAGTTTATAAAGCCAGGAAATAAAACACTTAAAGGAAAACACAGGCCTTTTCCTCCATCTTGGTTGGGCTTTTGAGAATCTGTGGGCAGCAATTGTGCATGAATATCAGTCTGGATCTTCTTGTTTCCATAGTTATGTCTAATCATCCAAGGTCCAGATTGAATTTACATAAAATACAACAGAGGTTCTCTAGAAGTTATTCCTCCATTGTATTCCAAAAACCTTTCCACATCCAAACCCTCAAATATTCAAAACCTTATATTTCACCCAAGTAGTAAATCCGGCCTGTTTGTTATACACAGACACAGAGGAGAGGCAGTGATATCAGGCAGCATCACTCTGGTCTGGCTAGGTGATGAATCTTCCCATTAGAGTACTATCCTTTCAAGCCCTGGAGCCACGTAATCCACCATAGTGCTCCGAGGATGTCCTGTCAGCATGACAAAGCTACTTACCTTGCCTTTGAAATAGGGCTGGAAGAGTATGGAAACTTCACTGTGTAATGACTGTACATGGAATCTGCTTGCTTTGTATTTCTATAGACAATGACATACAGTCTAATGCTGCATTTATGCTGCAACTATTCAAATATAATACCATGTTGTTGTTGATTATATTCCTTTAACAGCACATCCTGTCATGTTTTAGTGTTTAAGTATCACATGTGAAAGGCTATGGCATACCTCATAATGGCATTTTTCTTCCATTCTTCCATACATCCTCCCATTTCCATGGTATACAGTCATACTAAAACGTTTTTGCAGCAGTTTCTGTCTGGATCTGGCTTGTTGGGATTGTGAGAAAAACCTGATGGCTGTCTGGGCATCTCCAAACCACATATTTAAAAATAACCTCATTCCACAGTGTAACAGTACAGGAAAAATATTATGTCTGGGGGTTGCCTGATGTATTAGAATCACTGACTGAGTATTAAAGCTTCCTTCTGTGCTGTCTGAATTTGTACTTCATGTATTTACCCTTCCTAAGTCTCTGGAACACTTGCGTTCTTATAAACCTAGTAACAACTGATCATTTCATTTAATTCCTTAATAAATAGGATGCATTTATTTTAGCATGAGCACTGTTGGTAGTTGTGTACAATCAAGCTAAATATAATGCAGCATATTTTAAGCACTAGTTAATCTAGGCGTGAAATTCTTGAGCCGCTCCACTCGAGTGCTTCTTTGAGTTGTTCTGAGCTACTGTTACCACCCTGAAGTTGAATATTTTCCAACAACTGCACATCCCAATGTGTTTTGTTCCTCTTAATCCAAAGCAATATGCCAACTATTACAATTTTAAATTTATTATTGAACAACACATCATTCTTTTCTATCTATTTATTGCTACATTTTTTGCAAGTTTTCATGTTACAGAGAAACTGCAAAACCATCCTGAAGACTTTCCGTGTCAGAAAGTTGCTTACCATTTACTGTGACAAAGCACTGACACTGGAGACTCCTTCCAAAAATGCTTAGTAAACGTCTCCTGAAAGAACACCTTTTATTTTTTTGTGGAGTGTCTACGATAACGTTGAACAAGTACATGGCTTCGCCAAAGTGGTGGCACGCCTGCCTACATGATATCTGAATCTCTTCTCAGGAGCAGTAATTGTACACTATAAAAGTGTCATATTCATTCACTTGCCTGGTTTGATGTAATTAGAGTATGTTTAAAATAGTTCCAAGCCAAGTACTGTATGGAACTAATGTTCTTTGTAAGTGATATAATTATTCATGGTGTGAAAAATGGGTCCTGGTTCTGACCCAAGGGTTTTCTCCTAAGTCATAAAAATTTGCTTATCATCAGTCAGTGTGAAGTTCCATTTTCTGCAGACTTTTCAAAATATTCCCTTGGCTATCGGTTTAGACATTTCAGAAGAGCAGGAGAGTTGAAATGTGCAATTTGAAGGGCAATAATTGCCTCGGGGAAAGATGTGGAAGGATGCACTTGACGTCAAAGCAGACAGACATGGTGAAGACCATCGGAGTCAGACCTTTTGTGAGAGCTAGTTTGCTCTCTCTTCTGGTTCTTGGTATGTAACCTTGGGACACTCAGAATGAAAATGTGCCATCTCTCTATCTCGAGCACCATTCTTGACAAAGATTTATGGGCTAAGAAGGCAGAGACAGATCTTTGTCACACTTCATGAGACAGTGCTGCCAAACGATGATGGTGGTGGTGATTATAAGATCTTTCAATAGCTTGATGATGAACCTTTTTGGGCTGAGCAATGCATTATGTATTTGATGAGATGAGGTATCGTCAAAGGCTTCATGGTGTTCTGTGTATTTGTCTTACCATCATTGGTTCCACAAAAGTCCAAAAGAAGCCAACATTTGTTAACAACAAATATGTGGATGCCAAAAATGAGCCCATTTATACCAGCCACCCCTGGTTGGCAACAACATTTTGTTTGTGCCATTGTCGTGCTGTTCGGAGTTATACAGCACAGCACACGTTGTAGGCGTGGGTGAGCGTCTGTCTGATGGTCTCACTATAGCAGGTTTCATGTGTCCTCCTCCATGTTTTCTTTCAAGTCTAATCTTCCCATCTGGTGGGCCGTTATTGTGTTGAAGCTGCAGGTCAGAGACTGGCCAGACTGTGTATGTTTCATCACGGGGATGACTTTCTGAATCATTATGTTCTCTATAATCAGGGATGGCTTCGTGTATATGTATATAATATGCTCAGATTTGTGAACAGGCTTTATTCTGGAACTATCCGACTCCTCTCATAAACACAGCCTCCTGCTGTTCTCGGAGGTGCTGAAGCCTGATTAGCGTTAGTCTTTATCCCACTGGGTGTATTTTTAGCACAGTTTAAAAAAAATAGCTCCTTGTTTTATAGATTCTTGAATACTTGGATAATTCACTTGGTGTGGGAATTTTATCATTCAGTTTTTTACATACAGTATGACAATGACAAGACAAAATCTGTCACTGGCACAGTGGTTGAAAATTCACTACAAAGTCATTACAGTTTTGTCGGCATAGTAATTTATTAGAGTGATTAGTCATTAATGAAGAACTGATATGGTAACACTTGATTACTTACTGCCAATCCAGTAAGCATTTAATTAAAGATCTGTATTTCATTTGACAGCAAAGGAAACTTCAGTCCACATTTTCTATCCCTGATTTTTTCCATGTTTAAAGGCAAGTGCTTATGTTTACAGGCACTAGACAATACTGACATACCCAGTCTCGGACACATCTACGGAAGAAAAATCTGGCAACCACAGGGTGTGAACTAAACGCAGATAATTTGAATAATCTGGAAAAAGTGCGTAACCTGAGTCTGAATACCTGAAAATTTCCCAGCATAAATATTTGCAGAAATTTTGGACTTAAAAAGTGGCGTGCTCTGCTAATCATATCCAGTTCATCTTTTGCCACAGGGAAACAAGCAGGCTGCACAAACATGACAATGACTTTTGCATTTCTCTATATGCCAGTTTGTTCCCAGCAGGCTGTATATATTACTGTGTATATTGACTTTGTATCTTTGCCACACACTTTCCCTCTTTTGTGCAAATAGTGGAGTTTTATCTAATTTGATAAGCCAACCTTGAACCCAGCAGGGTGTGTACGTCTGTGTGTATGGTGTAGAAAGAGACTGTGAGTGTTGTTGTGCGAGGAGAGGTAGGAGGTAAATGATAATGGGTATCGAGGCTGCGGTGGAATATGACTGCCTCATCAGTCACTGGTGCTAGCAAGAATGCACTGCGTCTGTATTAACGTCCAAGTTAATGATTACATCCAGCCTTAATGGAGAACTTCACAACGGAAATATTAGCGTTAGTGGAGATCGTGGAGATAGAGGACAGTTATGATTTCACTTAAAGGAAAACAACTTGCACATTAACCTTTATACTTAACTTGTGATCTTCACTGGCATCCAAGTTCTATTCTTTAATGAAATACTGAATTGAAATTTTTTAAAACTTTTATCCCTTAAATCTTTTGTTTGCCTTGGGACCCCACTTCCCTGCATAATTTTTATCTTTTTTTTTTTTTTTTTTACTTCCAACATCTTAAATGGGATTGGATCTCAATTGGGAACCTCTGCTTTAAGCATCTGAGGAGAACACAGCTGCGTTAGTGTTTGCTGAGACAATGAAGCCTGACAGCATGAGCAAACGGATTTAAATTATCCACCATAATGTCGTTTTGAAATACATTATGTACATGATTGTTCTGGCTGAATCAGTCCTTTCCTGACACACATTTGGAAGTAAATTGACAATGCGCCATGCAAAACACATTAGCGCTATGGGGCGTCAGATGTGAAAAGTGCTGAGGCATGACACTCCGCTTGTCATTTACCCACAATCCTCCTGCAGCTTTATCTGTAACATTTGATTAGTCTCGGTTAGCTGAAGGTGTGGGTAGTGGAGTGAGTGCGTAAGGCACACGGTGACTGGTTCTAGCCAGATGGGTAACAGCAGTATCACTTGGAAGAACTAGCTCCATTGGCAAGTGGCATCTATTATTCAAAACCTCCGTCAGCTGAAGTGGAAGTGTTCAGTGAGATATGGAGTGACGGGCAAATACTATCCCTCTTGCATGCATAGACAGAGACATTGAATTATTTTGTGTTATAAGGCTTTGGCTGAAGTTGTGAAATGCTTGACAGAGCTTCATTGGTACCATGCTGCACTTCAGGCTACATAAATATTTTAAACAAAGTTATTCCAATAGGCAGGTGGTATTCCGCCTCGCTGCTTCATCGTCCCTGGTTCAAACCTGAGCTTGGCTTACTGTCTGTGTGGAGTTTCACATGTTCTCCTTGTGTCAGTGTGGGTTTCCTCCCATCTCCCAGATGGATTAACTAGGTTTAATTGCCCCTACTTGTGAATGAGTGTGTGTTCTTGAGATGTACTGGCATCCCATCCAGGGTGTATTTCCTGGTCTTGTGGCCAGTGTTCCTGGGATAGACTCCAGATCCATCGCGACCTTGACCAGGATGAATAGCTTACTCTAGATGAATGAATGAATGAATGAATGAATATTCCAATAGGCAGTTGTTATAGACCTAAACCTTTCTCTTACTAAATTGCCTGTTATTCTTATCCTTATGGGCACATTTGGCTGGTCCTCATGAGGAAAACTGCTTTATTTACACAGCTAAAAGTGCCAACATGCCCACAATGTTCCCACACAGACACAACATCTAAAGTAGGATGGCCCAACAGTACACCCATTGCTAAATAATGAACAGAACATGATCTTCAAGTGTGTAGGATGTATGCAAAACTGTTCACATTCAGCACAAATTAATATTTTTCTTCCTTTTCTTTCTCTCTCCTTCTTCTTCTTCTTCTTCTTCTTTAGCTGAGCCCCTGCCTCTGATGGACCTGTGCAGGAGAGCAGCGCGTCTAGCTCTGGGCCGTGACCGACTGCAGCAGATCGAGACCTTGCCTTTACCCCAATCTCTAAAAAATTACCTCCAATACCAATGATGTGGATGGATCCACGCAACACACAGATTCACAAAGCGCAAGCCTCGAGGTGCGGCGACTCTAGCGCCAACAACAGGGCGAATGTTTACACTACAACACACTCTGTGGCTGCTACCAGAGATGTTCTGTTCCTTCCACCATTTCTCTCTCTTTTTTTTTTTTTACGTTGTAACTTTTTGGATGGTATGTAGAGGTGGACTGTGAGGTTGGAGTGTAAGGATGCCACAGCGCCCTCCACTGTTGGTCTCTCCCTGAATGTTAGGGTTTGGCATAAGAAAAAAAATGCTAAACAACCTTGGGAATGCTTGTTCGAGGCTCACAGCGATGCTTAAACATTCCAGAAGGAAACCAAGCACCTTAGAGGCCAGACTCTGGAGCTGGAGCTGGAGCGGTATCTGGTTTCTAGCAGGTCTTACCTGTGCACAAGGGCGACCGCTACCTACAGTACATCAAGACCCGATTCATGAGACTAGTCTAGAAGTGCACTAATACAGCACAAACACTCCAAGCAAACATTTTCCTCCCAATCTAATTTGAGTCACTTTTCTATTCCTGAGTGTGTACCTTAATTATTAAGGTGAGTGTGATTCCCCGCCCCCCCCTTCCCCAAGGTTGCTTTATGACTATTATGATACAAATCCTGTAACAAGTTTAGTGCTATGATTTTATTTTATTTATCTGGATGTAATTCCTTTTTATGAATATGACATTGTGCATACTAGCACATGGACATGATAAATCCATCCCAAATGGCTTTTTATTTGAAACCAGGATGCTGCTTTTTTTCTATTATTATTATTATTATTATTATTATTATTATTATTGATGCTGGTTTGTCTGCCTGATCAAACTGGAGATCTGCAGTAAACAGTGGAATGTAAGGACACAGCTAAACATTAGTATATTTAAAATGTGAATAAAATCCAAGTGAATGAGAACAGCGTTGTCATTTTTTTATTTTTGAATTGTTGCTGTGTGTGTGTGTGTGTGTGTGTGTGTGTGTGTGTGTGTGTGTGTGTGTGTGTGGAAAAGGAAAAAGGCAAAAGGCATTGCATAAATCTATTTGCAGCAAAACTCAGAAGATAATTAGAGATTTTATTTCATCTCGCTTCATAAGAAAAAAAAATTGAAACGTGGCCTCAGTAATAATAATAAGAAGAAGAAGAAGAAGAAGAAAAGATGAAGATGACTCAGAGATTATCAGATACATTTATTTCCTTTTCTCACATTATTCCATACTGCCTTCCTTTCATATCTTAGTCCATATCAAACACTAGAAGTGAACCAAAATAATGTGTCTGTTTCGAGGTTCGAACACAGATAGAGTTGATACTTTCACAGAAAGAATGCGTGTGCTGTGGTGATGCAATCTTTTTCTTCAGATAAACGTGAAGTCTCACTGTGGGGTTAAACAACAGCGAAAGCAGACTTCAACTTAATCCTTAGCTTTCATCTAACGAGTCTGGAGGCGTTTATAGGAAATTATCGTTGAATTACATACTGCCCTTTTTGGAGCAATGCAAAAACAGACAGCTTTCGAATTCACACATACAGCTAAGTTGAATGAATTATTTTTATTTCACTTTGTGTCATCACTAATTTTATATTCATTTTATATAAACATTCGCATATAACAATACAAATAAGGACATACTTCATAACACCTGCAAAAAAAAAAAGGTCTTTAAAGGATTTTCGCATAAGCGAGTAAGGACACCTTGACCTTTTTTTCTGCATGTTTGCCTTCATGATTACGCAATTTAGGGAATTTCTACTGAAAAAGTGCAAAATACAGGGCAGTGTTCATGCAGATAGATTCATTTAGTACCTAAACTAAGTCACTTCAGGAATCACGACTGCATGTATAAATTAGTACAACTGAAGGGCAGGTGTTAAGTGAGGAATAAAACACTACAGGGTATGTTGTTGTAGGAAAATAATCAGAGACAGGCTGGTGTGATGCAGCTAGCTGTGAAGTTGATTTACTGTTACCAACCTAAAGGTGATTATTTGTCAATATCCACATGTCCCAAAGTGTTTTATTCCTCTTATACTACGGCAACTTACCAGCAAATGTTAGTTTTTTAAATTAATTTAAGAACGACAGTTTAACACTTAACTTGGAGCAGCTATAAACAGTTGTACCCTCACCAGCGTCTCTTTTTTTTTTTTTTTCTCTTTTAAAGTTAATAAGACAAAAAGTGCAGCTTGTCACGTTCCCAAGAAACCAGAAAGTGCAAAGTCGTCTGTCCTGAAGACTTTCCTGTGGCAGAAATATTATCACCATATTAATGATTAAACATTTTTTTAAAATGTTTTTATAATTCGTCTAAGGTTATGTTGAGCATCCGGCGTACAAGTCCCAGTGAATGAGCTGCTATAAATAGGATGATGTATTAGAGAAAGTGTTAGTCACTTGTCACAGTGTGGGGAAATAAGCACTGAACAAACTTCTTTTCCACAAGGGCTTCTTGCATTTCCAGGATATTAACCACTGACTGTATCGACTGGACATGTTTGCAGGTGTGAAAACAGAGAGAGAGAGAGAGAGAGAGAGAGAGAGAGAGAGACAGAGCAGGGCACTTATACACTGCTGTGGGACCTTTTGTGACTATAGCGTGAAAAGAGTGAGGCATCCTTCTTGCACTTCCTCCTCTCTTCTGGGACAAAGTGGCGTGTGAGAGAGAACGGAGATATAAATAGTGAGATGCCTACAGCAGCATTCAGACTGGGAGGTTCTCAGTGTCACTCACGACGTCATGACCTCCAGACTGTACACAGGTGCATCCTGGATTCAGTAAACTTCTGAGAACGCTCTCAAAGTGTTTCTTCAGGAAGACGATGCTAATGGATGTTAAAAACAGCGCTGATGGTTGGTTGTGATATTAGATTTTAGCCTCGCACTTATCAACAATGAAACTATGAACAAGATTTCATCCATGGCGTAATAAAAATGATATGGGGCCAACTATTACAGGCACAATTAAAGTGAGATTTTTATTTATGCTGTTCCAAATTTCATCACAAACATGATACAACAGAGTCAAGGGACTCTCAATAGTCTTCATGTTGAGTAAGGGATTACGTGGATTTTATTCTGAATATAGAAATTTAGCGTTGTTGCTTTTGTCTGTCGTGTTGTACACCAAGACATGGATATGTGGAGATATAAGATAAATAAATAAAGACAAACAATGATAATACATACAAACAGTCTGTCTTTCTCTCTCTCTCTCTCTCTCTCTCTCTCTCTCTGAGTAAATATAGCATTCTTCATCCCTCAAGTCTGCTGCTGTTCCCACCCTCTCTACTTCCTGTTTGGCCGATTTTTTTTTTTTTTTTTTCCCTAGCTTTTTTCCTAGCTTCCTCCAGAATGCCTAAGAAGAGTCTATTCAGCCCTGAGGATTCACATCTATATCTACAATCAACAATAGATCTTGAAGAAACACAGCAAAGCACCAAGAACAAGCCTTAATGACAATGTTACGGAAGGAATTGAGTCAGAGATGAAGCTAACAAGCAAAACGTACCACAACTGGACAAACACAGCTGGCTCAAGCTATCTTTTGGGAAACAACCACAAAAAAGGGGGGAAAAAAACACAAGTTGATATACAACAGTTGATATTTTGTTAAACACTAGACACCACTGTATTAGTGGAATTTTGATGCAGGCCAAAGGAGTATCATGTGAAGTATGAAGTATCATGTGTAGACTGTGGTAAGAGTGCGGAAAAAGCAGGCCTGGGTGGTGATGGTGGGGTGATAGTTGGTCAAGGATGGATTTCAGACACTTTCGGACACTTCGGCCTCTTTTTGCACCTGTTTCCAGGCAAAATTAGGATTAAGCTTTAAGTGTACAAAACTTGTATATGAGCCTAAATGCCTAAAGTTTAAGCATGGTGTACAAGGTGACACACAAAGTAAATGTCTCTCCAAGATACATATTCATATGATGGAGAATTATGCAAAAATTAACACAAAAAAAGGGGAGACGGCGCTGGGAGACATGCAAATTGTGGCTGGCTATGTTCCTGTTCATCGTTCTAGACTTTGGACAATTAGATATTATTAATGCAAAATTTCTTGCAATATTATGGGATGATTTTTAGGTGACCTTGGTGAAAAAACTGAATGCGAGTAGACCAAGAGGACAATTTTCCACTTTTATATGAAGAAGCTTATTCTGCATGCAAGTTCTTTTTCATAAGAGTCAACCAACTGAGGATATAATGGCAGCTGTATAAATGCCCTTCATACATTTAACTTCACTTACTCAAAAGTCTTCATTTCATAAGAACTTTATTTTCATTTCAGAATGGCTTCAAACCTCAATTTACACCTCACGCAGAGTTCATTCACTAGGTGGTTTGAGTGACAAGCTACAGTGTCCGTGAAATGTAAATTCACTAAATTCGCACCAAAAAGTAAATAAATAAATTAATTAATTCAGTCTTGTCAATGTATGTATTTATATCTGGCCCTTTGAATTAAAAATGCAGCTGTCTACCTTCTCCATATCACACCTTTACTTCATGAGTTTCATTGACTTCACATAAAGCGTCATATTTCAAAATTCGGCATTCTCCTCAATTATAAATCCATTAATCATCTTATTTCTTAATCGCCTCCTTTCTCTCTGATTCCCCGATAAATCACCTGCACCCTCAGATAATCTAAAGCAGCAGCCGTCAACTGCGGGACCATGTAGCAGATCCATAAAAACCGTACAAGAACTATTAAACTGTTTTAGTGCTCCAGTATTCAAAGCTTTTGTTTGAAACAGCTGATGGGGGTTAAACATGTATAGCCATTTGCAGTGTCAGTCAAACATCCTCTTCCTGTGGTTGTGCTAAGTGACGGAAAGTGCCAGACTCTAGCGAAAAGCTAGAAGTCTGGGTCAAGGAATATTGCATGGGTGGCTCCCGAACTTTCAACCTTGCAACCTTTAAACTCACCATAAATCTAACCTTAACCTCTGATATTTGTTTTTCGGTTATTTGTTAATCATTTTTTTCCCTGTTGTTTGTCTAGTCAAAGCTGAAAAGTGTCTGTTCTTTACTATTATTCACGATTATACCACAGCACTACTGAATTCTTTTTTTTAATGATCAAATGTAACCATAAATGGATAAAAGTACGATGTTTTATTTGTTTGTAAAAATAACTTAGTTTTGGCAAACTGCTGTCGTATAAAAGGGATAAAATGCTTTAGAATGTACTGTTGTAGGAAACTTGTCAACTTTCGGGTGATAATATTTACTTCGCTTCATGTCAGGCTGCATCACACCACCCTGTAGCTGATTTTTTTTACTATAACATCACACCCCAAGTGTTTCATTCCTTACTTATCCTTCAATATTATTCCTATTCTTATTTCCTTCCTGTCTGACCTGGTTAGGAATCTGCTGCGAGACACTTAGTGCCACTCTTCATTTCACAAATGACCTTTTCTTCACCGACAAGGGACTTTCTGGAGCTGTCAACCTTGCTTTGGCTTTTCACGCTCTCTTTCTCTCTCTCTCTCTCTCTCTCTCTCTCTCTCTCTCCTTGTTTATTCCTTTTCTCATGATTTATCAAGCATGTGATGATAGATATCCTCCGTCCACCTTCCAATCAAACCTGATGCCCTGTGATGAAATGTGAGTTTCCTCTTTCCCCTGTAAATGAGACCTGATTAAATTAAACACATTAGACGTGATCAGATGAACGATATCCCTACAATGGATCACTTTTTGTTGACAATGTTAATAAGCCCTGGCAAAGCGCTAAGAGCAGAGACGCTGGTGTGGAAATATGCCTTGAGCATGTGGGGAAAAAACTGCAAAACACATGTGTAGTTAAAAAAAAAAAAAGTGGTGTAATATCCCTGTTCACTGCTTAGAGAAGCTTTGCCTCACTGCAGGCACGGCTGGGTGACAGCAGGGGCATGTAACATAAGGTTATAGCTTAATGAATCATGGCCTGGCCAAGCATGTTACACAGACAACTTCGAACAAAATGAATCTTTCCACACACCCTGGACTTGGCTGACTGTTTTATTTTGCTTCTTTTAAGCTCTACTAACCCCAATCTTTCAAAATTAGCTTTGGGATTTTGTGTTCTGTGGCATACGAGTTCACTGAAATGGGCACAAGCAAGAGCATGGGCCGCCCTCTACAGGATGAGAATAGTAGTTACAATTTATATAAAAAGATAGCAAGATAGGAAATATAGGGACCTGCATGAAGAAGGTGTCTATTATTGTTGTTGTTGTTGATTTAATAATAATAATAATAATGCTACCAACTGGGGAGGGTGAAAGCTAATGATGTGCTTCCTCTGACACATGAAGTCAGCTGACTGCACCGTCACAGGGCAGCGTAACACTCAGAGGAAAGTGTTATCTGCCCTCTTCTGCATACATGAGCTCAGAGATGCCCATGATTGGCTCGGATTACTGTGATTGACAGGGTAGAGAGAGTATGCCACTCCCATCCAGGGAGCACTGCCAATTTTGCAACCTTGGCTCCTGGCCACAGATTGCTCTGGCATCACTAGGATTCAGACTCGCAATCTCTGGAAAATAGGACAAATGTCATTCTGTTGAGTCACTTTGGAGCCTTGGGTCATTTCATTTGCAATGAAAATGTTCACTGGTATAAATATAAGGTGGACTGGGAAAACCTATCGCATGTCATTGTGGCTGAATTCTGGCAAATAGCAAAAAATAATGATGGTAATGATGTCTAAAACCTTCCAAGCTAAGTGTGATTTCTTCACACTTTACATTTCTTCATATTTAAACCGAAATGTCTATGAATATGAGAAGTGTCAAACCTGAAATGTTCTGCATGCACACTATACTTACCGTACACTCTAAAAAAAAAAAAATAATTAAGACTGAAACTCAAACCCTTATAATATAAATATAAATTGACCCTAACAGAGGAACTGTGAGCAATCCTGAGTATTACATTAGGACTTAAGTTCTAAGTCCAAGGAACAAGAATGCGCAAAATGTTTATATACACACAAACATGTACCTTGTCCAAGAGAACTAGGACCATCCTGAGCTGAGATACTGAGGTTACCATAAACAGCTGTATAACCAAAATTTGTTGAGTGCCATGACACAAAGATGACACTCATGGTTAAATAAAATGGTGGTTTTGCAATGCCAATACATAGAAGTAATCACTTTAAAAATGAGAAAAATTTAAAACAGTCAAGCAACCAACTTTACAATTATTGTTCCACTTGTGATGGAATGAGCCCACAGTGAATGCCAGGTTTTGATCAAGTTGTTGGATACGTACGTGCTGTAGCAAAACAGACAAATGCATAATGAGTTCAGTTCGTAATCAGATGCCGACTGTCAAAATGTCTGTGATGCTGGAGTGGCATTTTTAAACTTAGTTTTCTCCAGTAACCGCATGATTTTATTCACTGCATTGCTGCCACATGATTGGTTGATTGGATAAATGGATAAAACAGCAGCTATTCCTATTAAGCAGCTATTCCTATAATCGTTCTTTTAATCAATTTAAAGTATGTAACATCTTTGCCAATAACTGCAGTCTGTTCTATTCATTAATAGAAAAAAAGAAATACTATTCATTACAGTTTATAGGATTAAAAAATGACTCACAGGAAGTGGATTTGTTGATTAATAATACTTGATTACTTCATACAGAAGGAGTGCAGGCTATTTAAAACACTGCAATTTCATTATTGACCAGCAGAGGGAAAGACTTGTATCCAGTATGTCCAGTAGATCTGTTTTTATGATAAGTCACAAAAAAAAAAAAAAAACAGCAACTGTGATAAAGATGCGATAAAGGAAGATTAAAAACAGCTTACATTTATTACATTATGATAATCATAAGCAATAATGTTATAATAATTCCCAATGCTCATTTAATTAATTATAGCATAACACAATAATATGTATTTTGTTTGAGTCTTTTGGCAAGTCGCAATTTTTTCTTTTAAAACATTAAAAGGATAAACGCCTTCTTACACAACAAAGCACTTTGTCTCACAGGTATGATGAACAGGAGCTTTACTTGTGTATTAGGCAACTTTACTGAGAAGTTTCAGTGAAGTTTCAAAGTCATATCCAACATACACGGTTGCATAAACTTAGTTTACCTGTAGGCGAATACCTTGGTTATTATTTAGCGAGCTGCCTATAGGCTATGTGGACCTCCTACTACTACTACTACTGTGATCAAATCATGGTTAGGTTATGAGATCATGATGGAGGCCTACTCCATCTCCTTCTCCCTCTTTCTGTCCTCCAGATGGCCCCATAACACTGTGTAAGATATACAGGCTCAGTGCTTAAACAATCCATTACAGTATTTCTAACAGGGGTGTAACATATATGTATCTGTATCTGTCTGTATTCTGATTTAACCCTGAAGTGTGTGTTGCCTAAAACAATTTTTTGTTGTTGTTAATTACATATGAACACTGCCACTATGCTACCAGAATCGCTGGAAAACAGTGGGGAATAGAAAAAATACAGATGTCTGAATTCTAGCTCTGACAGTTCCTCAACGTCAACTACATCACTCAAGTTATAATAACTCATGACTCATCTCAACTAGATGTGTGCACAAGGATGTTTTTTTTTTTTTTATTTTAAATCCCACTCCCCCTATTTTGTCTGTACCAGTCCATGATATATTCTTACAGGTTTAGTTGATCCTGTTTCCCAAAATATAAACAAACTAATAGTCTAATTTCAACCACCACAGTCCTAACCAGGGAGTTACTCGGGATGCCTTAAATCCATGTTAATAAACGTGATCCTTGTTTTATCCCACAATCTTCATATCTGACCACTTATTCATGTATAAACTTTCTGCTCATGGAACTGAATAATGTGCACCCTATTCATATTTGTATCTGCTTAGAACAAATCAGCTGTTCATTCACAGTGTTTGTATTCGGGTGCATCCCTAATTTCTAACATTACACACGGTCTAAAGCAGAGGTTCTCAACAAAACTTGGAAGCTGACCTGATTGGGGAAAAACACGTTTGAATACGTCTGGTGTAAGACCTCCAGCCTTAGACTGCTCTGGAAAGTGTAAATAACAGGTGTCAGATAAGAACTTTAGGAAGAGTCCGTCCAATTAGTGGGCCATCTGGAGCCAGTCTCTGTTTATGACTCCGTCTTGACCTTGTGTCTTCTTGTCTCTTCCTGGAGTTGCTAGAAGTCAACAAGTTCTTTTGGGCTTGGAGAGTTCATGTGGTTTGTCCTAAGCAGTCATATCTCTTTGAGTCTTTCACCGGTGGGCCTGGATCTGTGTAAATAATCACATAGTCTTCAAAAGTGTGAACAATCTGTATTGGGGGGAAAAAGTGCGATAAGGTGTTTCAGCACACTTCAAAAGAAACCGACAAATTATTCAAAGATATTTGTTCTTGAAATTCAAAGCCAGTGCAAAGAGCTGCAAATAGTAAAAATCTGTTGTGACACAACATTTCAGAGTTTGAGTTAAGCATGCATAGTGAGAAGTTGCACACTGAAATTGCACACATCTGCATTCAGACCTCAGATGTAACTAACTGGACTTATGAGTTATTCAGACACCTGAGTGGGATTTGCACACAGGGTTGAATTTGCTCAAAAGTCGAAAATTAATAATCTGCCCTGCCTTAATAAAGTGCCTGGAGCACTGCTTGCTCAAAGATCTCATGAAAGATCTACTAATCTACTAATCTACTAATCTTTGTTGATGATCTATGTATGAAGTGATAACTTAGAAATGATGGGTGACAAGACAAAAGCCAAACTGAGCTCATGTCTAATTTCTGAACAACAACAAAATCTCAGCTGTCCATAACAATTACTATGCAATTCCAAGTATAGAAGTACAAGCCTGTAAGGAGGACCACATTCACTATGTCCTCTGCCTATCCACAGCTGATGTTAGGAGAATGTTATCCAAAGTCACCCCATGTAATCGGCCCTGACAACATACATGGCTTTGTGCTCAGGGTAATTTGCCGTTCAGCTTGCTGATGTCCTTGCTGACTGTCTCCCTTCTCTAACATTCCTCTAACATGGCAATGAAATGCTAACTCTCTTGGTTATTACCAGGTTGTGCCACTCTTATAGTCATGAAAAGCTTTGAAAAGCTAGAAGTATTCACTCCACTTGTGAGATATGCCTCTATCAGCTTTGCACGTCTGGATATTTCTGCCAATTATCCTCAGGAAGATTTCCCAAGGTCTGTCAGACTGGATGCATACTATGTTGCCACAGATTCTCAAATAAACTGAGGTCTGGGTTTTGACTCAGTTTTGACACATTCAGGGTTTGAACTGCTGGAGTGTAGCTTTGGCAGTATGCTTAGGGTTCCTGCTGGAAGGTAAACCTCCATTCCAGCTTTAAGACTCTTGGACTGGAACAGGTTTGTTCTAAGACTGCCTTGTATTTGGATCTATCAATCATGCCTTCATCCCTGACCAGTTTCCCATTCCCTGCTGATGAAAAGCATCCCCACAGTAACACATAATGCTACCACCAGCATGCTTCACTGTGGGGAAGCTATGTTCTCAAGGTGATTAGCAGTGATGGGTTTCTGCCAAACATAGCACTTTGTGCCAAGGCCATAATGTTAAATTTTGGTCTCATCAGACCAGAGAACTTTTAGCTGTGTCTCTAACATGCCCTTTGTCAAACTCCAAACGGATTTCATATGTTTTTTTTTTCTCAGTAATAGCTTTCTTCTGACCGCTCTTCCATAAAGCCTAGCTTTGTGGAGTATCTGGCTTACGGTTGTCCTGTAACAGCTTCTATCATCTCAGCTGTGGATCTCTCCTTGGCCTCTTGATTGCTTGTCTGACTAATTCCTTTTCTTACCCAGTCACTGCCTTCTGGTGGATTTCCTCCTCTAGGCAGAGTCATGGTCATGCTATATTCTTTCCATTTTTAAATAATGAATTTAATGGTGCTTAATGGGATATTAAAAGCTTGGGATAATTTTCCTCAACCAAACCCTGATTGTTTTTCTTTTTTTTTTTTTTCTTATTTTGATAGCACTTGGTTTCTATGAAGCTGTTTTGGGTATGTTCCCTAACAAAACTCTGGGGCTTTCCAGTGACACTTTAATTGCACACAGGTGGACTCCATTGAACTAATTATATGATTCCTGATGGCAACTGGTTGTGCTTGAACTAGTTTAGGAGTTTCATGCAATTATGCAATCCCAACTTTTACATTTTATAAACAATTTTGCAAACTATATAGATTTTTTTCCACTCACATTTCTGTAGACTGGCCCATATCTACTACCTTTCACCTGGCACTGATGTGCCTGGATCAACACAAATGATTATTCTCATCAACAGGTTTGCCTCATCTTTACTGAATTCCCCAGGGGAACTATATCTTGACCATGTCTCTTAGGGTTGTGTGCTTATTCCACTGCTGCTTACGCTGCTGACTTCATACCGTGCTGCAAGCTAAAACAGCAACAACAGCTAAAATGACATCATCTAGTTCGCTAGATCCCATGGTGGACCCAATCACTAATGATGATGTAAACAGCCACAAGCTACCAACTGCAAAGACAACCTCACCTGGTCTCCATCTCAACACCACCTGTATAGCAATGAAAAGAACAACAGTTAATAATAAATGAATAAATGTTAATTTAATTGGTCTTATTCACGATATGGTCATACTGAACTTCCTGTCAATATACTTAGTACTGTTTGCTTTGACTCTTTTACAAATGTGCACTGCAATAATTTATAATCCCGCTATCCAGTGTCACCCAGAAGAGGATGGATTCCCTTTTGCAATATTTGCACAATTTAGAACGTAACTCTGCAGCCAGATTCCTCTAAAGCTGCTTTGTGATTATCTCTATTGTTAAAAGTGCTTTACAAATAAAATTGAATTTAATTGTTTTCTGACCACCACTTGGTCATCCAGCAGTTCAGCAACTACAAACTGCTCTAAGTTAAATTGCCGTGCCGTTTTGATATGGGGCCGAAGCACACAACATCGGACATTGCTTTTGATCTTTTACACGCTTCTGCATGGTACATGACAGATTCCATTCCTTTCCATTAGGTTTCCTCACCTTGTTGTTGTTGTTGTATCTTGAAGTGTTATCTCAGAGCACACATAGAAAAAAAATCTGAAGATAAAGCCAAAATTTGCTACAGCCCATTTATAGAGGAAAACTGACTCAATTTCCTGCAGCTGCATCACTGAATACTAGTGGAATTGCAATGTTTCCAACCACGAGACCTTGCAGCAGACAACTCAGCTGAGAAATTACAATTAATTCCCTCCTTGAATTAATTTTTTTTTGCCCTCTGCTTGTCATTTTTGACTGAAATGGTAGTTGGACACTGATCTGCCTTACACTTGTCTCGGAGCATATATTAGAATATGGATGAGATGACAATAAAATCCTCCTTGAAATCCTTCGACTCGAGAATGTACGTTTATGTCTCAAAGCCTTGCAGATGAAGGCTCGTGGGAGTGTAAAAGCTGCCAAGAAGTAAGAATGAAAGAGCAAGCTAAAGAACATGGCAATCAAGAGAGCTCCATACGACATATAGGAGGAACAGAAGGCAATATAAAGCATGAGGGAGAAAAGTAAGTGATATCTAAAGGAATTGATACATAGAGAATGACAGGTCTGTAACCGCCCATGTGTTACTGATCAGCTCTAACCCTGAACACAGGAGGATCACAGGGAGTACTTTTTTACAACTAATGACTACATTAAACATTTATGGCTGCATTAAAACCACTTGTTCTGTGGCTGTGTTCATACTGACACATTTCTCCTTACTGCAGAGGTTCTATCTGCCCGTGTTTCTTTACAGCCGGATTGCTGACATGTTAGCTCAGGAAATACAGGAGTACATTTCCAGTAAGTGTACGTAAATGCAATGCACAGCACACAGAATTCCTACTGTCTTCAGACAGATGGTAGATGGCAATCAGGAGCATTTAAAAAAACAACAACTAATAAATGGAAAAGTGAAACTAATAAATAAAGTCTGTCTACACAGTTTAGGTTCATATGCTCATTAATCTTAGTTTGTTGCTAATGTGGTGTCTCATTCACCTTGTGGCCTGGCCATCTGCAGCTTCAGCCACCTCACCAAAGTCCTACCGCTTTTTATAGGCCACAGAAAATGAAAATTCAGTGTCTCCAAATAACAGAAAGACATCATAAGCATACGGCTACTGCAGTGTTTCCTTTAAGTGCTCTTTACATCTCTCTTAAACATGTGGATTGTTTTTACAGCATGGCTGTATTGCATCTGTTTGGTCAACTTATTACTACGTGCAGTATGTTAGTGGATGGAACTGTTAGCGTTACTGCAAATCCACCAGCAAATACAGTGTCTCGAGAAGTCTGGCTGAAAGGCTTAACAGTTCCAAATGCAAAATGGGTTTACAGAAGCAGAACCTCTGGGGTTCCTGATGCACTTCTATTATGACAAGTACTTGTTATCTCTGTATTTGCCTTACTGTAAAATTAGGTACATGCCTCATTGAACTATACACATAGACATTATGTGACAACTATAGACATAGACATTGAACTTGTTACATTTAGATAACTGTACCATGGTGCAAAAAAGTAGTAGTAGAGAGCAAAATTCAAACTTTTAGACCGGCTATTTTATACACTCCTCAATTGCAGTCAGAAAGATGGGAATATTTACGCTATTGGTCTGAGAAAATGAGTCACTTTTGTCCAGTGTCAGTAGTGGGAAAGTAAATGCCATTCATTCATCATTTGCATTAATCCATCTCAAAATCCTGAAGTAACATTTCACTGATCTCTCACCTCAGACCACTTATTTATTTCATTCATCTTCAGTAAGCACTTTATCCTGCTCAGAGTTGCAGTCCTGTGAACACTGGGTACGAGGAGAAAGATATCACCCCGGGTGGGAGGTCAGTCCATCGCAGGACACCATGCCCACACACATTCACATGCTCAACAATATCAAGGGGCAATTTAGCACAGCCGATTCTCCTACATGAATGATTTTGGGAGTTGGTAGGAAACTCCACAAAGTTAGTAACCCGAGCTCAGGATAGAACCAGGTACTGTGGAGGTGTGACGTAGCAACGAGCACCATGCCACCCATCTTAGACCTATAGCAGATAAAATCGTAGAACCTGATCCATAAATGTGTATGTAATCTGTAGAGAGCTCAAAGAGAAGCCAGAAGAGCAACAAAAAAATAAAGAAAACATTGGACCTCTGCAAATAAGTCTGCTGTAGACCCACTATTTACCATTCAGGTGAGCCAAGATGTTTTTGGAACTCAGGGTGTCACATCCTAACTAGAGGTTACCAAGGACCTTAATTAAGAGGTGACCTATAATTTTCATTGTTTGAACTCTAGGGTGGTTCACCTAGAAGTGACTGAAAACGTCAACCTCAAACGTCATGAGGTAAGTGATGGTTCATTCAGATGACCTAGATATAAAAAAATGACTTACAGGACCAAGGTTGTAGATTGACATTGAATGAAACTCATACATCCCAGAGTGTGGAAAGGATGATTGGTCATCGAATTCTTCTGAACGAAACGTTCTGGGTGCAATGGTGTTGAAAAACTGCACTATTCATCCTTCACATGAAGTCTTGACACAATTATGACTGGGTTCATGGGCATGATGAATGCAAGGCCTTTTGTTGTCGTCCCATCCGATCCTGGGATACCAGAGATTCTTTCTCCTGCATTGCGCCTGACCAGAAAGGCCAGCGTTACTCCAGCACCCAGTGGAAACTTACAAAAGCTTGGTGGAGTCTTACTGATTTTTAAAGGTTGTATATAGGGATGGAGACAGAAGTATTTGACAAAAAAAATTCAAGAATAAGATGTTTTTTTTTTGCAAAAAGACAATTAGTTGTAGTGCAATGAGTGGCCAGTTGGGTTCCTTTGGGTGAAATTAACAGTTATTATACCAGACATTCTGGTATATATTCTTCCTATAACAGCTCATTATAATATCATCTAGTGATGAATGTTTGAATAGGTTGAATAGTACCAATAGAGTCCTCCATTTTGTTTTTACTTCTTAGAAAGGTAGAGTCCAGTGAACAGTTCTTCTAAAAGCTCTCGTTACGTTCTGTGCCTTGGATTTTATATGTATGTAAGTTACTCCCTTAAATAGTTAATGGTTAACATTTAAACAGCCAAAATATTGTTTGCATTGATAGTAATGTGTTTAGGTAGCAGTTTGTAAGCTTTAAAGGTGCTACTTTTGGTTATGCTAGCTACCTGTGTCTACAAAGATGGCTTCTAAGTCTGTTTCGTTGAAAATGCCATTCTCAGTTATTGTTTCCCGTTTCTCACTCGCCACTGAAAGTCTTGATGGCTTCCTGATGGTCGTTCTTGTAATTCTAAGTGTCCTATGCAGTCCTACATTTGTTAAATTGAAAGCCAAGCAGTGGTGTTTGGAGCCTAGTACACTGCCACACAGTAATAGGAGACGTGCAGTGCTCTCTTTCTGTCTCTCTTTATCTCACAGGCCATCCTTGGGTTGTCAGTGAGACCTGATACTGCTCAGTAGGGCACTTGGTGAGTATCCTACTGCAATTAAAGACTACTGGGCTGAAGAAAATGCTTCTATTAGTGTACTCAAAAATAAATGACTTCTTCTTATACTTAAAAAAAAAATGATGGTCTTCCATGAAAAAAATGAGGAAAACAAGCTACACCATTAACGATGATGAAGTACACAGAATTTCTTTAATCTTTAGCTTTCTCTTTTAGGATTTTTTTTTTTCTTTTTCTTTTTTTTTTCCCTTCGCAGATGAAGGATAATGTCCATAACTATAAAATAGAAAAAAGACCAAAAGGCAACTGAATGGCTTCTGGCACATGATCTAATTACTATTTTACACCAGTAGCTTTGCAAGCACCAATATGGTCCCATTAATAAGCATTGCAGAGCAGTTGCAACATGACGCGCACTGGGCTTTTAAACGGTCACGATGATGAACATGTGAGTATATTGGAAAAGGCACTGTTTTCATACTCTTGCAGTTTGTATAAAATGGGCTGTAGCAAATAAATACTGGGAAAATTGTTGTCTGTTGTAAGTGGCAGTACATTACAGAAGCAGCAGATAAATATTATAAATTTAGGAATGTTTATAGCATAAAATTTAGAACCATTTATATAGTGTAGAAATTGAAGACAATTTAATAGTTATTAAGTCCTTAAATTTGTAAAAATGTCATTTCAGACAAAGACTTTTTAAGGACCTAGTGAGACCCTGTGATGAGGTAATAAGGCTGAAAGATAAAGAACATTAAGGAAATGAAAATATAGATTAATGCCATTTTCCGTGACAGCACCTGGGGGAAAGGTACGAAACAAGATTCTGCTAACGTAATCGTCTTTCTCTTCTTTTGTCTGGCTACAGTTCCAGGAATAGCTCGGTTAGAATAGTCCAGTTAGCAGAAATCTGGGGTTTTGACCTTTTCCCACTGAGAATGAGAGAGGAACTGGGATGGGGTATGAGTGAGTGAGTGTGGAGCAAATTCCCACTTGTACCTGGCAACCAGGATTTATTGGGAAGGAGGAAATGAAGACAACAAGCCTGGCAGAGTGTAACTCCAGTCAAATACATAGAGAGGCCATTTTATTGTTTGTTGCATTCACTGTTATTCTCTAATATCAAATAAAATACAGTATTATACATTTCAAAAATTGACTGCATCTCTCTAATTCCATGAAAAGTCTAATTAAGGGCAAGAGCAACCATAGAGAGCTTAGCATGCATCTGGTATACTAGGCTTATGGTGGGTGTGAGTTTATACTTCCCCAAGGGCAAATTCAGAAACTGGCAAGGACATGAATGCCACCTGCTCTAGGGGAAATGGATTAGTAAGAAACCTACACTTATCATCATGCATGTAGCCAGTTGATATTGCAGCATGACTTAAATATAAAAACGGAATGGAAGCAAGAGGCATTTTGCACCACTTATACAGTCAGAGAGCTCAAAAGTGCGTCGCAGATCTTTATTTTCCACTCTTGCTTGAATAGATCAAGAGTACATAAGACACTTGAGTAAAAGTAGTGCTACTGTAGTAATCATTTACTCGAGTACAAATAAAAGTAGTGATCAAGATTATTACGCAAGTAAGAATAAATCGGTGATCTGATGGAAAACGACTTGAGTAAAGATGAGCCCGAGTAAAATGCTTCTTACCTATAGAGTATTACCCATAGGCTGTAGCAGGAATATTGAACACTGTATATTTAACACTACCGAAAATCATGACAGTAAAAGACCATAAAAGACAGCTAGCTAGTCTAGTTCACTCAGCTAGCTAATGGCTTACCTGTACATGTTTCCACAGGCGAGATGTTGAAATGTTACACTCTGATATTCTGTCTGTACAACTGACTACATTTTGTGCAAGTTCTGTCAGGAACCTGGGTATTGCAACCATTAAAATCAGTATGACTTACTGATTGTAAGTGAAATATGATTGTATGTCATTATGAACGTTTCATTGTGCTGCTCTGTGCACATATTGGATACTTTAGCAGTGTACCAGATCACACCTTTTATTAACGTATTCATTCATTCATTCATTCACCTCTTTTGACATTTAAACTGCTCTGCATTACCACTTCAATGGTACACGAAAATACCAAAATTATACAATTATGCCTTGGATTTGCACATGCTCCATGATCACAAAAAAAAACTTAGCAATTTCTAAAGAAATGGAAAAAAAAAAACCCTCTTGATAAGATTAATTGAATCAGATAATCTGAAACTCCTTTTATTCTGTGACTATAATAAGAACTATAGGTACAGCAGATAATACAGCACCGATGATGGGGTTTTGCTTTTGGTTAGACCACGTAAAATGCATTATTATCTCTATTCATGGGAAGAAAAGAGAGAACAAAAGACAAAGAATGGCAGTGTTGAATGCTTGACGGTTCCTCCTCAACGTTGATCCAGTGACACTTGTATGGCCAAGGTAGAGTGTGCTTTTATATCCAATAAACGGTTCATTTTTCTCCAAAAAAAAAAAAAAAAAATCAAAAGTACAAAAAATCAAATCCCTCTCAAATACTTCTTAGAGACTATCATTCATCTCATCTTCGCGGAGGGCAGAGATTGCCAAGTTGCAAGTCAAATTTTCTATAAATGACATCTTATCAAGTGGAAATACCTTGAATATAGTCAGATTTATCTAGTATTTCCTATATATATATATAAGATTATATTAGAGATGATTAAATCTATTTCAAGCCATTTGTACTCATTTCAAGATTGAAATAATTTTGTTCTATTGGCAGATAATTTTACTTATTTTAAGCATTTATTTCTAAAAAGAATCAAATCCATCTGCCAATAGAATAAGAAAACTACAAGGGGTTTGAAATGAGTAACAATGTCCAGTAATAGGTTTAATGATCTTATATTTGGTTTCTGATAATAAGAAATATTAGCTAAATGTTACTATATTAAAAAAAAAAATCATTTCTTTGCAGTGCACATGTATCTTCTCTGCTGCTTGAGTGCACAAGTGGGTCAGTAATCCAGATCAGACTGGACTTTGACTGACCATAGCATTTGCTGTAATTATGGTAACAGTCCTGAGAAAATCTAATCTATACAATATATACTCAGAATATATATATATATATATATATTTTTTTTTTCCCCCATATTTTGTAGTGTAATTGCATTAGTATTCATCTGTGTTGCTGCGAAACCCCTAAATTAGCATCATGAAGGCCAAGGAGCTGTCAAAACAAGTCTGGGACAAAGTTATGGAAATGTCTTAATCTGGGTTTGTTTATTTTAAAAAAAATATCCCAAACTTTGATAAACATCCCATAGAGCGCCATTAAATCCTATTAAAATGGAAGTAGCATGGCATCCGCTGTTGGACTGGCTAGAGAAGACTGTCCAGCAAAAGTGTGCACCTGGATAATGACGGCATTAATTGGAGATATACACATCACAAAAAATACCAACTCATCTCTTACATTTCATGTTTCTAACAGGGAGATAAAGATAAGGGAATATATGAAGAATGGGGTGGTGGTTGGTTAAAAAAAACAAAAGGGAAAACAAATTCCAGCCACGTTCCTCCCTGGAATCTCAAAGGGATTTGTTGAGGCAGTATCATTCACATTTCGAGGATTTATTTTGGGTTTTTTTTTTGTCTTGACCCTGAAACTGAGCAGTCAGTCATCTACAAAATTGGAAAATCACAAACCAGCAGTGGTATTCCGAGTTTAATTCCCAGAAAGGAAAAAAAAAAGCAGCAACTGCTGCAAATTCTGGCCATAATGGAGCTTCAGAAGAAGTGAGACTGGAGTACCTCACTGCTCTCTCTCTCTCTCTCTCTCTCTCTCTCTCTATGTGTGTGTGTGTGTGTGTGTTTGTGTGTGCCTATGGGCACAAAATGCTTAGTGGTTAGCGTAAAGCCCAAAAAGCTCCAGGTCCCCTTCTGGATGTAATCATTTTGTCAGCAGCTTGGGCACTTTAATGACCTCCTGTCCAGAAAGACACATCAGACAGACATGTCACACAGACAAATCACTTAGACAAGTCAGACAGACACATCAGTCATAGACAGGCTTTCACAATCCACACACACACACCAGTAGATAGACACACACACACACACACACACACACACAAAAACCTTTCCATGTTCTGTCACTCATAGACTATGCTAAAAAAAAAAAGCCTTACAGAGTCAAAAGCTACGTTTCCATCCAAACATTTCTTTGCAAAAAAGGCTTCAGCACATTGAAAAATTTACCGATGTAGCTGATGGAAACGCAAATTATCAAATAGTGATGACAATCTTTTACCGTTTAACTTCAGCGCATAAATCCTAGGTCGATACTTCAAATGTTGTGAAAAAAATAGTTTGGAAACAGTTTTTATGTCGAGGAAAAATGGCATTCACGCAAAAAAAAAAAGGGTCACGTGACAGAATTTACATCACGTGTCCTCACAACATGTTGAAATGAGTGCAACATCAGGACCAATTAACTGTCTCAGCATCTCAAACGTGGGTCGTGACATTATAAAATGTTTCTGTGAAAGTCCACCACCCACCTCCACCTCTACCTCCCAAAACACGCTACTACATGGTCCCATTGGGGCAATATACTAGATTCCTATTAGGTAGTAAATTGTAATGCTTGCCTTCTTTTCTTTTCATTCGTGTATAGCATCATATTTGTCTTTCTTGGTTTTCATTTATAAACTGTTTTCTTTTATTTCTATCCACCGATTTCTGTCAGATTTAACGGCAAGCGCTGGTGATTAAAGAGTGCGGTTTAGACAATATTGAAAAACCCTGTCTCAGATGAGTCTACCGAAAAAAAGAAACAAAAAAAATCTGGCAACCTTGAAGGTAATTTGCATAATCTGAATGGGGCTCACAGAAAATTGATGCAAGTATGTAAGTGTGTGCGTAACCTGAGTCTGAATACGCATAACTTTCCCCACATACTGTACATACTGATGTAACTTTTACATTAGACATTAATTAGGCTGTTGTTAGTTATCTTAATACTGTGATAACAAGAAAATGGTTATAGCAGGTTATTATACAATGAAAAAAGGCATGCCTTGAAAACTCTAATAGTTATAAAAAGTGTCACTTTTGACAAACCCATAACATCTTGGCCTTAAACTCCATCTTTCGACATTGCATTGCGTCTCGTTGCTGGCCTTGAGAACAAAAGTAACGGGATAATGGCTAAAAAAATTACCCCAACTGAGCATGTTTAGGGGTGGAGGAAAGGTTGAAAATATAGAGCAGGATGTGAAGTGAATTTGCACGCTCGTGAATAACAGACGATGGCTGTGTTTGTAAGATCAATGCTTAGACCTCCCCTTCTTTTAAACTTTCACTCGCTTTTTCCCTTTTTAATAACCTGATGGAAGAGAACATATTTTAGCAGACACATAGGAGAAATAATGCCTGCGGGATGTGTCAGGAAAATTAATAGCTGCTTTCATGTGGACAGGCTTTCACTTTTTCCCACTGCCGCCTCTAATCATCCAAGTGGCCTTCAGCAAGCTTCACAAAGCCTACTCTACATCAAAACTACACACACACACACACACACACACACACACACACACACACTATCTGGCATAAACCATGTCATCGGCAAAGCTTTACTTTTATAGAACTTGAGACGCATAGGAAATGTGATACTTTTTCCTTCACCTGTATTCTGACAAATTACTTTTGTTGTATATTCATCTCTATTTTTCACAAACTGGCTTCTCCACTGATCGGTGGCCCAGCAAAAAAAAAAGGAAAACAGCACATTTCTAATCTTTTTTTTTATGTGCAGTTGTTTTGCATAACTTAACACACACAGAAACACACACACACACACACATACACTCCATCACAAGACGAATGCTGAGAAGCAATCACACTTTCATAAATATTTCATGCTCATTTGTGAAAGTCGCAATTAAAACTACCATCAAGGTCTATGCACATTATCTCTGTTGGAGTCTTGAAGAAACAGCCAGACGGACACATGCATTCCCTTATTGCGAAGTCTTGCCAATCTCGGCATTAGTATATTTTGTGATTAATTTTATTGTGTACTTTTGGACTTGCCTTCTGGTTTGTCATATCATGCTTCACTGTGTTTGACTATTTCTGAGTTTCTGATCTTTGTTATAACATCCTCCTACATGTGAATCTCCAGTCTGTAGGCACATCTAAAGGAATCTACACTAACAGAGAGTCAGCCATTACACACGATAGTCAGACATCTTAAAAAATAGGGTGACATTATCAGGAGTGATTCAGATGCCTGGCAGCTAGAAGAGAATCACAGCACTGTACTAATATTCCTTGCCAGAAAATCTCATACCAAGGTCATTTTCATCATCTCCTTTTATCTGGAGTAAGGAACAAGGAAGATGACAAGGAGATGTCAAACACAGCTTAACACATCACAGCCTACAACCAAACCTGTGGTCATAACAACAGGAAGTATATTTTACAAAGTTGAAACAAGGCAGTGTGAACTCCATTTTGAGTCCTGCTTGCTTAGCAAAGCTACAAATCGAAAAGGTATTCAGAGGTGTTAAGTGAAGAGGATTAAATGAACTTGCATGCAGTGGAACTCCATTATTTTTCATGGTTCATGAGGGTGTAGAAGATTCTTCCTAGAAAAGACATAGCGGAGGCAAACACATCCTTTGGCCATTGCAATCAGGTTTGGAAGTAGAAAAGCCTTTCTGATGAGAGACGTTTGAGAAGAAAATGTATCATGAAGAAAATGTGCCACATTGAAAAGCAAAACCTTCAGTGCATTGCCCTCACATCGCTTGATCTCCTCAGTGAAAAACAATCAGCATTGCTTTTTTTCCCCTCATTTTGTATCAAAGCTGAATGTAATTCACTTTCATCAGTGTGTTAGCCATGCCACACTGAAATGCAATCACTGTCCAATCACTGCCCTAAGCCATGCTCTAACAAAGATTGAAAACCTAACTTTTCATTACTTAGTTCAACTTTTTTTAATGTCTAACTTCCCTCAAGGTTTTCAGAATTGGTACCAAAATGAACAAACAAACAAAAAAAAAATACTTACTATAAATGCTTACAGCTTACAGTAGGACCTAATGAAAATCATTATAACTTGTGTATTAAATTTCATGGGCTTTTTTCACCCATGTGATTGCATTTTGCTCTGCCACACAATCTCTTCATACCATTAGGCCCCTGGAACATTTTTAATTAACATTTACATTTATGGCATTTCGCAGATGCTCTTCTCCAGAGCGACTTACAGAAGTGCTTTGAAGTCTCAATATCAAGTATCAATAAATACATCCTCATACTGGTTCACTGGGTCACAGACTAAGAGTACTATGAATCTAAAAACCTGTGTTGAGAGGCAATATAGTAAGAAAAACACACTATATTACATTAAAATAAAGTGCTAATTTAAGTACTTCATGAAGAGTCTTTAGTCGTCATTTGAAGACTGCCAGTGACTCAGCTGCTGAGGAAGAGGAAGTTCATTCCACCACCTAATCACCAGAACAGAGAAGAGTCTTGACGCATGGCTTCCTTGTACCCTGAGAAATGGTGGGACCAGTCGAGCAGTGTTAGAGGGAGCGTAGCATTGGGGTGGTGTGGGAGAACTTAGGAAAATTGAAACCAAGTCATGCAGCTGCATTTTGGATCTGTTGCAGAGGTAGAATGGCGCTAGAGGCAGACCCACCAGGACCGAGTTGAAGTAGTCCAGTCTCGAAATGACAAGGCACTGTACAAGCACCTGAGTGGATTGTGTGGATAGAAATGAACAAATCCTTCTGATGTTGTTAAGGAGAAATCAGCATGAGGAAAAGGACGGTTGATTGTCCATTAAAACTGAAGAAATTGCAGAGAATTCCACTTCACAGTGACAGCAAGGGAAGGCAGGCTTGGATCCACACATGCTAACACACCATTATCACAAAACCATCCAATGTTTTATGTGCAGAGTGTTTGTGTGTGTATGCTAAAGAGAGTGCACAAATGTTGTTTGCAAAATTATCAGACCCCAGAGAGAAACTGGTGCTATCTAGCCATCTGTTGAGATAACTCTAGTGGCAGGACCCAGCACATCTTTCCTTATGCACCTCTTTCCTTTATCCAACACCCCCTCCCTCCCTCCCCAATTCCCTTGAAAAGTTGGCATCTTCACAACTCACTGTCAACTATCACACCCAGGCTAATGATCCATGCCAGATTACTCATGATAAAATTAAGATGTGTTCACAGATGGCAATAACATGAAAGGAAGAGACACTTGTTGAAAGGCCATGCAATGACAAAATTAAGGAGAATAATATACATACATGCATATTCTAAGCTTTTTAAACTAGTGTCTTACTGCTTCAACGACACCAGGAAAATAAAACAGGAGTGTCACATTTTACACCCCCTTGGTCACAGAACAAAAGCCTGAATTATGCAGCTTCTAAAATATATCACAATGGGGGTAACACTGTACCTTCTGAGAAAATGCCAACATAGTAAATCTCATCCTTTATTCCTGCGCTTGTTTGTCTTGCTTGGCTTTCGCATTCTGGCATGGTCTTTCTCTCTCCCAGGGAAACATGAAGGCCCTGGCATTCAGACTTGGCATTAACATCCATCTCAGATTCTCAGATGATCCGATCAGAAGTGGACAGCCAGTAAGGACAGTTACACACCTGGTATTTTCAAGTGTCTTGAAAGCGTCTTCAGTGAACACTTGTGATCACATTTTGGCAAATCTGCTAAAAGCTACCTGATATTAAGCTTGGTTATTACTATTGATACCTGCTATTATTTTAGGGTCAGACCATTAAGCACTCAGACCGGTCAATATAAGTACACTCATGCTGTGAACTGGCAGTTCGGATTAGCTCATCTAATTTCATGTGTTTTAGCAGTCACACAAGAGAAATACAAGAGAAAAGAGAGATACACCCCCTGTTTAAGACCATAACATCAATGGGAGCAGATCTTTTAGTGCCATAGTCCCCAGTGGTGTTATACAAAATCCCAATGTTCTCCTGCAAGAGTGAGGTTGGGAGGTTAGGGGGCCCTGTTGGGGGGGTTCAGGGATGCATTTTCAGCCCTAGACACTCCTCAGCCTATGTTTTAGACTATGATTTACAGCTTTTTGGTTTGTTTAAATATGTGTGGCGAGAAATCAAATCAAACCAAATGGTCAGTTTCGCCCAGATTTGGACTTAGCAACCGGACTAGTAGGTGTGAAAGCACCCAAAAATTGATTCAGGTGTCCTCCACCACAGGGGCCCCCTGCACTGCATGCCCTGCGTGCCCTTCCCCTAGCCCACTGATCCTTCATGAACCTTCATGACTGCACTTCCTTCTGCCATTTTAAGAGTCAACTTTGCCTGCTAAATGTTATAGGGTTCTCATTTCATTATCTTGGTAACTGAGATGGCACCCTTTAGTTGATCTTCAGTCAAACACAATTATACTGTGTGTGTTTGACGAGCATTTAAAAATTTCTGCCTGCATGAAAGACTGGTCAAATTAAGAAATTCATTTGGGATTAAAATCAGTGTTAAGAGCTTTTTTTTTTTTAAGTTTGATTTTAGAATAGTGCTACTGAAATAATGTGTATCAAATTTAATACTGCAGGCTTTAAATATAAAATTGTACAATTTCCTCAATATGTTGTATTTCAAAAATATGTTTTTAATAATAAATTGATTATATGCATGTGCACACCTGTATTATTATTATTATTATTATTATTATTATTATTAAATCTGATATACTGGTAAAAAAAAAAAAACCTACTTGGGAAAAATTGTATTTCAGAGAAAATAAACCCAAATATGATACAACAAGAATATCAAGTTTGCAAAAAAATATATTATTATTAAAATGGGACCAATTAAATATTTACATTTGAAAACATTTCTTCTTCCTCTTCTTCCTAGTCTATTCCCTATTAGTCTTTTTATTTGTTTCAGTGTTAGAAAGGTGGAACACATTATTATAAGTAACAACTGAAATAAATTCTGAATTACATACTTAAGTTTACTGTATAGAAAGATTGCAGGTATGGGTTAAAGTGGGCTGAATTCATTAAAAAAGAAAGTAATGCCGTGGTCACAACACTAATGCTCGCCCAAGCGAGCGCTCTTCTCCAATTCCCATATCAAACAGCTTTGTCTCTTAAGTGAGGCACCGATTGAGAAGCCTGTTAAAAGTTCTCCGGTTATGTAAGACTTGTGAAATCAGCTAGTCCATTAGGGCCACCAGCAGCGGTCGATTGATATTGCTAGTAAATTTAGGGTGTCAGGCAAGTACAGGTTTCCGAAGATAATTATCCATGCAGGAGATAAGGACAGATTCTTTTATGTAATAGGTAACTAAAGGTAAGTTAGCAAAGGCGATGTCCAGTGGTGTAATGTGTTCTATCGCAATGCAGCATGGCAATATAACTTATCTTTTAAACCAGCAGATATCAAACATCTGATTAAAATAACATCCTTTACCCTTGTGGGTGTTCAAACTTTTGCCCAATTTCAAACCTCCCCTTTATCTCCATGATCATAGAAAACATTGTAGTTCAGCAGCTGAGCACGTACTTGTATAGATATCATGTAGATTAAATCTTTCCAGCCTGGTTTAGGCCTCATCACAGTACAGAAACAGCACTGGTTAAAGTAGCAAATGACCAGTTACTGGCCTCGGTGTCTCCTTACTTGTGTTGCTCAATCTCAGTGCATTTAAGTGCACTGTTAACACCACTTTTCTTGTTAATGGTGTCTTCTCTATGCACACTAGAGTGAAGTTTCGTGTTCTCTTATAATTCCCTGCTAAAATGGATAGTTAGCTGTTCAGCGGTAGATTCAGATTTAAATCAGGATACGTAGCATCAGGACACGACAAGTTTTACATCCATGCAGATCTTCCTCTGACAAAACAACTGCCACACAATTTACTAAGTGGTATTCATTATAAAATGTTGAATATTCAAGTAGAAAGGAGACTTTAAATGCAACCTACTGTCAAAACTGTCAGATGATGGATTTCCGCTTGCTCTTTTCAGTGGATGAATTGCGCATCGATGGAGCGTAATATGAGTTTGTTTTTTTGTTTGTTTTTTTAGATCTACAACATAAATTTTTGCAAATTCACATAATCTGACTGAACGAATGACATGACAATGTTCCTTAACTCTAAAACCATATTCTCGATGCTACTGACAACCAGATAAAAAAAAAAAAGAAACAGCTCTTTGATTCAAATTAAACCAGACAACTTTGATTACGGCACTCACTGTAATTATATAACCATTCTTTCGTGATGTACAATTACAGTGCCCAAATTATTCTTGAGTGATAATTGCATTCTTGTCTGACCAATTTGGACAAAATATAATCAGTGTAACTGAGCATGTACATGAGGAATTTCTTACTGAAGTTAACCCTTCTGAAATTTAGACTGTGTCTCTTGTTAACCAGTGCATTGACTCTGAAATTTGAAGAGGCTTAGCTTTGATCAATGTTTGGATAGACAACATAACAGTAACATTCTCATTCTAAAGGGGAAGGGTTTTTATTTGTTGGCTCAGCTAGAGATATATGAGAGACGTTTTTTAGTTTCGTTCATATCTAAACAAACCATGTGCCTAATTTGAGCCTCCATGACCATGACAAAGTTGACTTGTTATAGGTTGATGAATGAATGCTGTAAAAGCATCGCATGCAGGTGGGCTTTGTTTGTCCCGCAAGCTTCATATCTGCACGTGCAACCACTGCAACTGACTAACATCGCTCAGACTTGCATGAAAGTAAAATCTTCCACTTGTGGAACTTTTTTGTTGCATCGTGCAGGATCCCAGTCCTGAGACTGAACCTTTCTGGTGAAAATTTAAGAGAATTTAAAGAAATTTAAGAGACGGGACACCTCGGTTATGTCCCTAGTGTTACATCCCTATGTTCAGAAACAAATCATATTCAAGCAAAAATCAAACTTTCATTCTTATCATAGTGGTCTCCACCTGCCCCCAATGTCCTTACAAAAAGCTTCCAGTGGGCAAGCCTGCAAGGCTAAAACATTAAGTGCAGCTTGATGTTTAAACCTAATAAAACTGGAGATTAGAGCATCGAGGTGGAACAGCGCTTCTAAAACCTGTCCTTCTCTATGATGTTAGACAAAAAGGAAAAAAGGGTCAATTTAATATAAATTTGCTGGCACACACTCTGACCCGTAACACTGTTTGATCATTTCCCTCCTGTTCCTCCTCTAAAAAGATTTGTGCTTTCATGTAAACATTATGTAAGGCTATAGAAGTCATAGGAGATGAGAGTACTGGCTCTGACGCTTGTCCTCTAGGAACGCATCCAAATTAAAAAAAAAGATTATCTCACGTGTCCTGTCCATCACCTCCACTTAAACGTATGCCCTTTCTCTAAAGAGATCTCACACTTATTACAATAATTACATGGTTTCTCTCGGTAGGTTTTCATTAGTGTGTAATTGCCTGCAGCATGCATCAAAGGGTGGAGAGGAATTAGCAAATGCCACTCAGCATCAAATTCAAAAACACTGTCTACAACCCACAGCATTCTACAGAGCATGGCATACATATAAAAGTGAGTAAAAAGTTAAATAAATAAATAAATAAATAAATAAATAAGAGAGCAGATTAGAGAGAAATGAGGGAGCCTGATGCAGTGAGTGATGCATTTTTAAACTGAAATCTGTTCACAGCTTTTCTCACTAATGGCTCTGGCACAAAAATGCACCGATAAAGCACTTTTGTGAAAATGATGCCTATCCCAATGATCAGCTCCGGCATGAGCGGCCCTTTAAAGCTCATAGACTCACATATTAATTATTAATAAATTTTATGGGAAAGGTTTAGAAGAATGTGGCGTTATTATGAGCATAATTTAACGGCTTAATATCCCAGCCTAATATTCAGTTATTCATCTTCAAAGCATATTATTCAGTAAGTATAATGACAGGTATACGGTTCCGAGAGGAAGGAATGTGAAAACAATGAACTGGTCATGAATCAACAGCATCTGTTCTGATCTCACCTTGGAAGAATTCTTGGATAATTACAGATAATCTGATTATTTTTTGGTAAGATGTCTTAAAGTGGATTATTTTGGATTTTTGTGAACCCAAGTGCAACAGCACCACAAATAGTCATTAGGAAAATACATGAAATGGTATGAAGAAGTGAAGCTGGGGCTTATTTCTTTCTAGCCCAGAAAGTAGATTCATACAGCCTTTAAGTCTTTTCGTGTAATAGTTTGCTCCACATTTTTCCTAACACACCATCAGTGAAACCTTGTGATATAATGTGTTGCTCAAGCATAACAGCTATTGATAGATATTAAATTTTAGCTCACCCATATAGTATCATGACCTGTCGCTATTGGAGAACTATAAATAAATTAGTTCGAAAATGATGAAAAAATGCCTGACAAAAAGAAAATCTAAAAATCTATGAAAATGCAACTCACTCACTCTCTCTCTCTCTCTCTCGCTCTCTCTCTCTCTCTCTCTCTCTCTCTGCAATGTTTCTCCTGACCACCAGAGGTCAAGCTCCCCCGAGTTCTAGTTTCGTTTCATTTACACCTGCTTCCTGTTGTCGTTAGCACTTTTAAACGCATTCTGGTCTTGTTTCCTTGCAAAGTCTTGCCACCTTGTAAGCAATTCGTAGCTGTGTTCCATAGTTTACCATTTAGATGTTTGTGTACTGATTTTCTACATTGTTCACGTAACTCTGGAAAAAAACCTTTTCCCAATGTCTGTCAGTGGATTTTGTGTATGCCTGATGTGGATTTGCTCTTTGTACTTCAGTTCAAAGTTTTTGGCTTGTTTTACGAGCATATTCTGTAGAGCAGTGGTTCTCAGTAAGAATAACAACGTGCCTAATATTTGAATAGTTGGATTATGTTTGTAAAATAAATCTGTACTCAGGGAGGTTGTGAATTTTATTTCACAGTTAAAGAGGTCCTTGATGGCAAACAGTTTGAGAACTTTTTGAATAATTGGCAACATGAGCAAAAACTGATACATAGAAAGATTTTTGATATTTTGACCTTAGAAATATTAGACGTGCATGTAGAGTTGATGCCATTAGGTTTGTGTGTGTGTGTGTGTGCGTGTGTGTAAGCAGCATATGTTTTTATATCTCAGGTCTGCGTCATAATTCTAAGTGAACCATCAGCAGCCAATCCTAGCACGCATGGATGAGCACACCATCAGTCTGGGCTAGATCGCAAATAAGGTCACCATACACCAGAAGTGCAATATGGTGTTGGAAAATAAATTGTAATAAATAATTTGAATGTGTATCTAATTTGGTTTGCTTTATTATTTATTAGTCGCAATGCGAACATCAGACTAAACCTCTCCACCACCACCACCACCAGCACCACTCCTTCCCCCTCTCTGTACACACACTGATCTCTCTCAAGGGCATACATGGCACAAATGACTGTAAGGAGGAGGAGAAACGGGTGTAACATGAAACAGAGAGATATATGGAGAAAGCTGACAGAATGAGACAGGGTTTGGTATCACTTTTGTTCATGTAAGGTCACAGTAAAAATGTGCAGTACATATACACTCACTGGTCACTTTGGAGATTGAAAAAAAACCCTCGTATTTTTCCAATCTTCAAATGTCCAGTTTCGGTGAATTGGCTGGCTGGAGTGGATCTTGATGTGGTTTACTGCTGTTGTAGCCCATCTGCCTCAACGTTTGACATGTTGTGCTTTCTGAGATGCTCTTCTGTTCACCACAGTTGTAAAGAGTGTTTATTTGAGTTACTGTATAGCCTTTTCCTCCGACCTCTCTTATCAAACAAGGTTTTTCTGCAGAACTGCCACTCACTGGATGTTTTTTGTTGTGTCTAAACTCTAGAGACTTGTTGAGCATGATAATCCCAGGAGATCAACAGTTTCTGAAATACTCAAACCAGCCCAAAGTCCCTGAGATCACATTTTCCCCCATTCTGATGTTTGATGAGAACATTAACCGAAGCTCAGCTATGGTTTACCCACTTTTGGCAATTAATTAAGCAGGAAAAAATTAAACAAGCGTTCAATCAAATACTTCAGGACTTCATTGTCCACTCTCAGATTCTAATGAGCCTCTAAATGAGTGCTTTATTAAAGGCAAGTGCCCTTGTTTGGTGAAATCATTAAAGTGGAATTTACGCTGTATGCTTTTTAGCCCAATTTTGCTGTCAAAAATTACACATCATAAAAGAATTGTTGTTGACTTCGAACACATAATGCGATATGCTAACTGGCAGTCAATTCAGTGCCATTATAACCAAAACCAGCTGATGACAAATATTAGGACAGCATATGAATACGCAAAACTCATCAGAGAGCTACAAATACAGTAGAGGCAAAGGCAAACCTAAAACAAAACATGCTAATTGATAGAAAATATTTTTTTATTACCTCGAGCTCACTTTGAAGAATGTTCCTGCATATGCCCATTCTCACCCAGATCACTCTGACTGATGAGGGAAGCAGAACAAAGTCATTTTCTTTAATCGCAAGTCTACCCTTAGTGGAAAGATTTTGAACCTAAATCTTATATTAAGTGTTATATAGGACTAGCTCTTACAATCCCTGTAGTATTTGCATCCACCTGATAACTGCTCGCTCAAAGCTCCTGGTGGGATGGTCAAGGCACCTTCAGGGTTATCAAGTAGGCACCCTCCATCCTCAATGTTTCATGGATGAGTCCGGTACATCTCCAGAGGGTTTAACCATGAGATCTGATATCCCAGGTTCACTCCCTTTGCCTGGGGCTCATGAGGGGTCTTTCCTCTTCATCCAGAGCCACTGGCTGCTCTTCTCAGCAATGCTGGAGAGGGATTTGTTGGTTTGGGCTTGGCCATGTACTCCCATCTCTTTTAGAAGCCTGGTTGTTGAGATGGCTACAAATACTTTGCAGCCTATTTCTACTGGATGGACCCTGACTCTCCAGCTATGTTGTTCAGCATACACAGCAAGTCCAGCATACTTAAGCCTCTTGCATTCATAGGCCTCATCCACAGCATCTTCCAATTGTGTGCCGCTCCCAGGTGCCCAGGCTGATGAGCTTGAAATGATCAAGGGATATGTAGTGCATTGTTGTTCATTCACCATATTCCCAACACTGCTGCTAGAGATTGTGTCACCAGTTTAGGCTTGTCTTACAGCCAACCAGAAGGTGTTTTAGTGCTGACAGGGATCTTTACCACACCACTGGTTGATGTTTAACATTACATTTGAAGCAAGGGCATTTCTGGAATAACTGCAGTGCAATGCTATATTAGTGACATGCTGGTACGATGGAGTGGCTACCATATACAAAAAGCCATGTTGAGGAGGCTGCTTCACATGCTTTGTCTGCTATGGCCACTCTTTGAATCTGGTCATGTCTCATGGGGTGTCAAAGTTAGAATTTATTGCTCATAGATGTCTGGCCTTGCAGCTTTTTTCTCTAAAAATTATCCACAGAGAAAGCATTTGCTGGATAAGTTCTAAAAGCATAGACTTCTGCAGCCACACAGTGGAATTTTACCTGGTAGCTCATTGTGTTTGAAAAGAACGGAGACCATTTTTCAGCACACTGTTGGCAACCCTGTGCAATTTCAGCTTTTAGCTTGTGCAATTTAGCTTGCGCATTTCAGATTATACAGAAGAACTTTTCTTGATGCTGCAGTGTAATTCTACAGGTCAAGTCAGAAGCTTATTTCTATTGAAAATAACTATTGTCTTGAAAAAGAATCAAGAGAGGCATGAAAATTGTGCAAAGTTTTTTATTAAACACAGTCCAAAAAGGTAGTCAGAAATGGGCACAAGGTTATATACAGTAATCATACAAAATGTCAAAATCATCTAAAAGAATAGTCTAAACAGAGAATAGCAAAAGGACAAAAACACAGGCATGGCAGACAGAATATCACAGCTCAAAACTTACATGACTATGTAATAGTGGCAAGACTTCGCAGAGATATAACTGTAACTTTGCTTATGTGGTCCTTGACCAGGAAGTGCTATCTATAGTGTACTGCAGAGGTAGTGAACATGAGTTTGATGAGTTCCTTTCCTTAATCTAGTGCTAATGATACCAAGCCTTTTTACTACTTGATACCAAAGTATATTATTATTATTCTGTATTATGATTATTAATCTTCTAATTTTGAACATCAATCTAGTTTTCCCTCCTTCAGAGTTCTAAACAAGCTGATGGACAACTTCTGTTTGTCTATGAAAAGTGTGCGTACTACCTCTATGGATTTTTTTTTTGTACATCTTGTACGTGGTAAATGAAGACTCAGAGTGATGGTGGTGGTGGTGTTACTATGCTAATTGGCCCCCAGTGCCACCTGCTAGCTAAAGGGTACAACTATCTTCTGGAAAACAGGTTAAAAATTGTCTATGATCTCTTTAGCGTTAAAAAAAAGGTCTTAGAATTAAATTTTTTGTACGTTCACTGTACCAAAAATAACCTTCATTTCTTGAGGTGTAATATTCAGAGACACTTCCATAAAACATACTGTATGTGTTCGTCTTTTAAGTAAGTAAAACATATATGGTCATTTTGGAACTAATTAAAACACAAGTAATCATCATGTACAACATGCACTCACCGTCCACCTGAAACATTCATTTCAGATATCTAATCAGCCAATCAGGTGGCAGTAGAGCAATACAAAAAAATAATGCAGATACAGGTCAGTTAATGACATCAGAATGGGGAAGAAGTGTGATCTCCGTGACTTTAACCGTGGCATGGATGTTGGTGTCCGATGGGATGGTTTGAGTATTTCAGAAAGTGCTGATCTACTGGGATTTTTCACACACAACAGTTTGTAGAGTTTACACAGAATGGTGCGAAAAACAAAAAACATTTTGAGAGTGAGCGACAGTTCCGTGGGTGGAAACGCCTTGTTGATAAGAGATATCCTGTAACTAAGGAAGGCACACATGATCATCCTGTAACTAAGTAAAACAATGCGCTTTTTATACTGGAAACACTTTGTGTCAGAAAGGAAGAGGACATTTTCAGCCTCCCACAGTGACGGATCGGATGTCATCGGAAAGCCCAGGATGTCCTCTTTAGTGGACAACAGGAGTTAATAGGAAAACTCAAATGAGTAAAATGATAGAAGCACAAACAAAATGTCTGATCCAGAGGACACATATGAATAGACACCGTCTCAGGAGGCTATATGTTCCTGGGATGGGCTTCGGATTCACAGTGACCCTGACCAGGATGAAGCGGTTACTGAAAATGAATTAATGCTATAGTGAAAGGCTTTCTTTTCAAAATTGTAAAAGAAAAAAAAAAACTTCAATCAAGGAAAATGCTAACTGCTGTGTATGTGTATACATTTGATCATTTAAATAGGCTACAATGAGTCTTATTTCTAAAGGCTATTTACTAATAGATATATCTTGGTATTATTTTGATGAAAAAAAGTATCCAACTGTGTTTATTTAAATCTAGAAAAAGCTTGATAATCCTGATGAAAATGGTCTAATCACAGACCGAATACATGTGACGTAGGAGGCAGCACCAGTTGTGTTCTTCTCCCGCGCGCACAGGGACTTCACTCAGACTCCATCCCACCGCGTGCGTTTCTGCATGCGCTGTTAGGAAGGAGGGACTTGCCTTTACACACACACACACACACACACACACACACACAGAGAGAGAGTGACACCGAGCATGGAAGAGAAGTGTGAATTTTGGCTCTCGTCGTCATGAAGATGGCCGTGATAGCGCTGGTGCTTTTTGGGCTTTTCAGCCAGAGCTGCGTCCTCGCTTTCAAAGGTAAGAGAACTCAGCACTAGAGCAAAAGCGCGTGGATTCATGAAACAGCTGCTGGACATGTGACCAGTCCAGCTGTGATCTTAATTTTTAATTTTGTCCTGCTTGCTTGATTTGGGGTGTTGGAGCACTCAAAGCAGACCTAAGTTTTGTTATGATGTTGATTATTTTCCCTTTTCCAAAAGTGTTATATTTGATTATGGGGCACTGACATTAATATGACAGATGAGCTGTGAAGGTGGCTGTATAGATAAATCCGTGTGTTTAAGCTACATATTTCATCAAGACACAATCGATTTTACCTCCTTAATGTTTCTGAAATCCTTCACCGACGAGAAAAAGTGTTGAAAGTTTGTCCAGGTCAATTGAACCTTTTGCTTTTGCGTGCATTTCTGTACAGAGCAAAAAGCCCCAGTGATGAATGAGTTCAGATGAACTGAGTCATATAAAAAGAGCCGTGCACTGATCTCCAGGGTCCAGGGTCGATCCTGAATTCTGTCCTGAGATCCTGTCTGTCTGAGGTTTCGCATGTTCTCCCTGTGTGCATGAGTGTTTCCACCAGGTTCTCAGTTTTTCCGACTTCCCATGCTGGTTGTATTCCCACCGTGCCTCCATTGGAAGATTGGATTGTTCCATGTTGCACTCGTGTGTCCATCTGTGCATGACCTCCTTTGCCCTGATTTATATACTCAGATATAACACCGGCTGTGAGACGTGTTGAAAAACTGTCCAGAATATGGTCTTGAATATGAATAAATAATTAACGAGTGTTTGGGGAAGCATGATGTCAAAAAGCTAAATGTGACTGAAAACCTTTCCAAAGGCTCTAGTTAAATGCAGTGAATAACTAACATCAAACCAGCTTTAGCACTGCTGATTATTTACTAATCATTTAGATCGACTTCCTTATTACTAAGACGTAGCAAATGGTATAAATTTATCATCATCTGGCACAAACTGGCGGATTTTGCAAATTTAATACATGCCCTCCAGATGTATTCATATGTGAATGCAATGGCTTTATCAAGAGGGACATTAAGGCTTAGAGAATCGCGTCACAGATACAAAATTAATAATGTTGCATTGACAACGCCCCGTATTTACTATCTTTAAATAGAAACATGTTGCATATTCATGACGCAGACTCTGCAAAAACGGAAGTATTATTTTTGCTCATGTGGAAGGTGCAAAGGTTTACACATACAAACCTTTCATAAATCAGAGTCTCAGCGTTATGTCTATTTGGACAAGAATAAAAAAAAAAAAAAAACAATTGCATAGATTTTTGCGTGGATAATAGATGCAGAAATGGAGCCCGCTAACAAATTTCACTGTAACACAATAATGAGAAGCTTAGTATTCAATAAATTCTAATTTAGTACAAATAGGGAGCTGATAAAGGAATTGTGGATTAAGGAATATTGTGATTTTAATATCCATGCAATTCATTTGAAATCAATTGAAGCCTAATGTGCTGGAATGATTTTGTAATAAGTTTATACAGTTTTATACAAGAGTGAGCGTGATGGACTAATATAATGCAAACATGTATTATTGCTTTTTAATATTGTTAATTAATTAATTTCTTTTTTTTATCTGCATAGCTGCTGAGTAGACTAACACTAGCAGCTATTTATTTATTTATTTATTTATTTATTTATTTATTTATTTATGTGGTGTGTGTTATAGTTTGTACTGCATTTCTGTGTCTTATTTATTGCTATTCTTCTTCTAAAAACCTGAAAACGAAGTGTGTCCAAGAAGCAGAAGAAGAGAAATTCTTTGAATACTGCATCCCTGGATCGATAAACAGGGGAAGAAATAGAAAGAAGAGACTCATAAAGAACACAGCAGAGCAGTATAGGAAAGAGAAGAGCGCGACACAAGTGCACGAGTGTAAAAGAGGGCGAGATTTACGATGGACCTTTCGCCAAAAGCCGAGCATTAGTTAAGCCGAATAAATCGTGTTGTCTTATCTGAAGAAGCTGCATAATTTAAGCTTTTGTTCTTTGACTTGGAGACAAAGGTGTTAGAAAAGGCATTCTCCTCTGCATGACCGTTGTTGTTATGGGAGCGATTCGATGGCCTGGTTAAAAAGGGGGTCGTTTGTCGAGTGAATGCTGGCGTTATGCTGCTTTCCTGATGCACATCTGTATTTTTCTCTCTGTTTTTTCTCTCTGTTTGTTTCATCTATCACATAAGTGTTCAGCTGAATTTAACACTAATTATACCACAAGGTTGGTGAATACAAAAAATGTCATTATTTTCCCATAGTTAAAAAAAAAAAGGGTTTTATTTCTTATTTATCCGGCATCCAGATTCGTTAGCTTCACTAATACTGAGCCGCAGTGAGTACAGGAAGAGAAGAGAGAAAGACAGGGAGGCACTGAGAATGTGCAAAATGGAAAGAGGTTGTCAAAGTGAAGAAAAAGGTAGGACAGCTTGGTCCTGCCTCTATCATTTCTGGCCCAGCTTCTCCCACAGGTCAGCTCTGTCCAGTCTATGCAGGAATAACACTGCACGCTCAGCTACACTTTCATTAACCCACATCAACAGCGACACATACCAGGGGTGCAGATATCAGTAACTCTGACACCAGAGATAGGCAGATTTTGTGTCCAGGCTGTTGGTATTTTATTTGTAGTTGGACAAGACAACCAAAAACAACGACAAATCCCCTGGAACATGGTGTCACGCATGGAAACAGCGACTCTTAGCTTCCCTACACAGCGCTACACACTGTACGTTGTCCAAGACAACAACAACAAATTAAACTCTTGAATATCTATTGAATTTTGCACAAGACAAGCTTTCATCTGGTACGTAGCCATAGCTATGTTTAAATTTAACATGATTCACAGTGGTGTGACGTACCTCGATGCTCTAACTATAGTTTGGCGCAAAGCTGTTACATAACTCCTACAGCTTGTCGTTAAACATATTGACAGATTCTCGCCAAACTCCAGTTATAACTTTTCTGTACAATTCGAGGACAGAATACATTTCAAAGCTGAAACATTGGCCAACGACTTGCTGACGCAAACACGATACACGATTATATACTTATTTGTTTTTCTTTTATTCTGTATTAACGCACTTAATTAGCTGACTAGCTTGCCATACGATATTATACTACACTAGCTACCACATTTTAGGCTTGCCAGTTTCCAGACAAACAAACCATGGCTATTAGACTATTAGAGCTATTTTAGAATTAGAGCTTTTACTTGTTTAGTGGGCTAGATTATAAATTGATGAGTTGTCCAGGCCTTTATAAGGACCTTCCATTGGCATAAATGTTGCTGTAGCTAATTAATAATATGTCTAACCTAAAAACCTTACCCCAATTTTAATCTCAAATGAAATAGTTTGTCTCTTTTCAAATAAAATCAGCATTTTTTTTTTTTATTTTTTTTTTGGTGAAAACACATTTTCTTCTGTAAGGACATTTGACGCTCTCCTATCATTATGAGGACATTTGGCCCTCACAAAGGGCTAAAACATGAATAGTGTGTTTTCATAATGTATTCAATGGAACATTGGAGGATTAATCAACCCTGGCAAGGCGAGAGCCAGTGCATATGTGTGTGTGTGTGTGTGTGTGTGTGTGTGTGTGTGTGTGTGTGTGTGTGTCTTGTCGGAAAGCAATGTTATAGGATTCCCTACACTACGAGATGTAATTTGTTCATTTTATAGAACCATCCTCATACCTACAGCACTGCAAGTTCTCATGAGCAGATACTATCCATGTAGCGCTTCTGCTTTGCTCAGCTATTTGGGTCAGCTAATTCATAACCCCAAGGCCAGCAACCTTTCAATATGTGTTCCTCTGACCTTCACTTCTCATGTCAGTTCACACCAAAATGGTTTTCGAGCATGTGTGTGTGTGTGCGTGTGTGTGTGTGTGATTTGGTGAATTCAGAGCTGAGAGATCTTAAATGTTTGGATGACCTAAACTGTTCGGATTGGGTTGTGATATTTTGGATGGAGGTAGAAGACTGCATTATTCACTGTGACCTTTGGCAATGTGTGTGTGTGTGTGTGTGTGTGTGTGTGTTTGAAAGAGAAAGAGAGAGAGAGAGAGAGACAGAGAGAGAACCCACTTTTCTTGTTGAATCTAAAAGGTTGCATTAAACTGTTCCACAAATCCCTGCAGGAGTTCTCCATTTTAAACGCACTCGTATTGAATATGAGTTTGATCTGTAGCCTTGTTAGCAAGTAAAAAAAAAAAAAAACTGGCACGAGTAGCAAATCATAATCCTACTATGTTTATTCCAGGTTATACCACGTCACAGAGGTGTATCTGGGAGAGATTTTTAACTCCTAGGTCCTAAGTCTTTTAACCCTTTTATCATCTTTTAGGGAGAATTCTGAAAAAGCCTGATGATTAAGGAGTCAGTGCAGAAGGAACGAAGAAACAATGAGCCTGTATCTTTAAAGTGCGGTGCTTTATATGGAAAATGATGCTTCCAGGACCTTCTTGTCTTCTCCGATTACAGCCACGGCCCCGAGTGCGGCTGAGGGCTGTGATTGGACAGCGACTGTATTACAAGGTGGCACTGGTAGGGCAATGCAGTCACGGTTTTGCTTTTCAGTGTGTAGCGTTTTCTGTGTGTCACTAATGGGAAGCAATACCGTATGTACAGTTTATTTCACATCAGTGAAACACACTGCAGCGGCGCGGAGTGCTTTTTAATGGCGAATAACATTCACCTGAGATACTCATTCGGCACTTCTTTTCATTCTTTTGCTTTCCAGTGTGGCATGTTGGCTTTGCATTACTAATGGAAATCAAGCCCATCTTTATATAGTATTTCATGCTTTCCCCAGGGGATTACCTTGCAGGGAATAAATGATTATGATTTTTTTTTAAAATGGGAAAAAAATATATATCCGTATACACATGGACTGTCAGTGTTGTGCTGAGTGGATCAGACTTTAAGTGCTGGATGTAGACTAGCACTGCTGCAGTACACTTCGCAATACAAGCTGAACATTCACTATGCTGACTGCAAGCAAGTCTCTGTTGGGTGCACACACACACACACACACATATACACACACACATATATATATATACACACACACACACATATACACATGGTTACGACTCAGACAGCAAGGAAACACCTTACTAGTAGTTTAAAACGTACTACCAGAGGAGACACTTAGGTGAGGAAATGTACCAGGCTTGTGGTTTTTCATTCCTTGATTTATTTCATGAACATCATACCAGGACACTAATATTCCGTCATACTGTATGAACATGACTGAATTAAGCTGCGCCGGTTGCAAGCATTTGGAGGGCGAGGCAGTGTGTCTCACAGACAGGTATCACGTCCTGCGTACACGAAAAGCGTTCCTTAGGTGACAAAAATGTCGCACCTCAGTTCTGCGAGCACTGAGCACTGAGACGCACGCACTTCCTTCCTTGTTTGCTCTAAATAAAAGGGAAAGCAAAGTTTAAAAAAAAAACAAGAAGTCATGGCCTTCACCTCTGTTGAAGTCCACGTCAAACCCTCCGACCACCTTGAAAGGTTGCTTATTTCCGACACGGTTACCTGAACATGATGAAGATGATGAAGATAATCTGAGCAAAGAATCTGGGTACGTCTGATGCAGAATTATGATCTCTTTGTCTTCTCTCCACCTGCTCAACTGGATTGGGACAATAAGCCTCCTTGTAGTTTCTTTTCAGTCCCAGTCTTTAGGTGTAGCTTCTTATGCACCTGGAACCTCCATCTTCTCATAAAACAATGTCGTTAAGATCCATTTTTTTTTAACAAGACCATTTTTTTTACATTTTTCCATTGTGTTTTTGTGCAGATGCACTTTTTCCACACTTGTTTCTAAGCAGTGGAGTGTATATGTGTGTACGTGTGTATACGTGTTTACCTGCACACACTCCCCCTGAGTGCTCATTACTCATGTTTAGAGCTGATATCCCAGTCTGAACACCTGCGCCACGATGCTCCCAGGTGAACGCTACATTCGCTAAGTAAGGAGGTTCTCCTCTAGATCTTCTGCTCTCCTCTCATCCCATGCGTAAGACTGATTCCACGATTGGGGTGCTATTGGTGTCACTCTGATCTGATATTCCCAATATGTGTGTAAGTACATGACAAGAAAAAAAGGGAAAATGATTGAAAAAGTACCTAATTAAGCGAACTGTTAGTCTTACATCCTGGAGCAAGTATGTTAGATGGTAAGTGAGTTGTGAGTGGTTTTTTTTTTTCTGTGTTTCTGTGCTATCGCTCCCTAACATGGATTTTTCCTCCTCCTCCACCTCCACTTTTCTAATACTAACACACACACTCTTCCTCGAACCAGGCGTGCTGACACAATAACATCTCAGAGCAATTATATTATAATTATAATGTCTTACTTGTGCAAGGTGATTTGATTATTTATGTTTTTTTTGTTTTTTTTGTCCTGCTGGCCTTGTGGAGAGGCATATCCTCAAAACGGATCAAGAGTATAAAATGCAAACTACAGCACTCTCTGCTCATACAAACCACACCGGATCAAATTATTTTATGCCACATGAGTTCTCCATGTTGTTTGTTCCGAAGGACAAACAGCTCGGACAGTAGTTCTGGCTCTAATTCAAATCACAGCATTATGTTAACGCGCTCGTTCTAATTCTACTATGTTATTGTTTCTATAGTAACCGCGCATTCACGGGAACTTGTACGCCAGGCGCTGCACAATAACCTAAGAGTTATAATAAACAGGTGAAAATTATTATCTAACAAAGAAAAACATATAATCATTATGGTGATATGGTGAGGTTTTGTGCAAGGAGATGTTTATTTAACATTTATGGAAGGAGTCTCCAGTGTCAGCGCTTTCAGCAGTAAGTAATGGTCAGTACATTGGTAACATGACAAGCTGCATTTTTTTCCTTCTTCACTTCAAGAGGAAGAAGAAGAAGAAGAAGAAGAAGCAGGTGAGAGAATGAGTGTTTAGAGCTGCTGTAACTGTAACGTAAGTGGTGAGAGAAACTAACGAGCTTTGCACACATTCCACAAGATGAAATGTTGTTATAAACTTTATGGTGGTAACAGTAATTCCGCTTTGCGGCAAGTCACATGACACCACGTCATCACTGATTTTTTTCCTAAAACAGCACTCTTCCAGTGGTTTTATTCCTTGTCTAGCCAATCTGCCACACCAACATTGGAAAAGATAATCAGCGAAGGTTTATACTTGTGTTTAGTTGTCCGAGTGGCGCTGACAGAAAAGCCCGGTTGTGGTGTCAGTTGACTTGGCTTGTCTAGAAATCGCGGAGGAAGATTTATGACTCACAGTGTACACAGTGTTCTGGCACAGATAGGGCTAAGGATCCAAAAAATTCTCTATGCGCCCTTTTTTTTTTTTGATGATAGAAGCTGACTGAGTTTGAAACAAGAAACCCAAAGGTGCTGTACTGTATTCAGAGCTGGTGACTGGGAAGGCTACTGAAGTACAATGAAGTCATTGTCATGCTCACGGAACCAGACGAAGATGACTTGTGCTTTGAGACATGGCGCATTATCATGCTGGAAGTAGCCATTATAAAATGGGTATATTTGTGGCTATAAAGGGATTCCCATGGTCAGCAACAATATTCGCAAATTAAGGGAACCAATGTGTACCAAGAAAACATTCCCCACATCACAACACAACCACCACCAGCCTGACAAAAGGAAGGTTGGGTCCGTGGCAGCCCAACTGGCCATGGTGAAAAGCTTCTCCATTCTGATGTTTGATGTGAATATTAAGTAAAACTTTTGACCTGTATCTTTTCATCAGTTACACCAGCTGTGTGTAAGCTAGCGCTAAGCCTAATTTTACCAACAATTCATACCAACAATTCATTTTAGCAGGACCAAATTTTTCTAATAAATTACGCTTATAGTACTCCATGCAAAAAAAAATCAGCATCTATAACACTATTCATAATAATTCCTTTTAATCCTAAGCATCAAGGACAACAAACACTTTCACAGTACGAAATAAAAGAACATTTCTACCAGGATTATGATATAATCAATCCGTGTCCTGGAGCTGTGGCTCCAGCTGTGCATGAGCACAACATATAGATCTCAAGACACTCAGAAACACTTTCCAATCTAGAGAAGATAAAACATGTGTCACCACTTTGGAGTTTTGTCAGCACTGGGTTATTTAGCATCTCGCAGTTATGGAGATAAACAACAAGAGAGACAATCCAAACTTTGGGTGTGATTGCATGCCACTGCTTGTCTTTGCTTTAGAGACTTCGACTGAATTACAGTAAACCGTAAAACAACGCATGCTTCTCCACTGCATGGCAGCAATAACTGTCCCTATTTCCCTACAGAGTATGCAGCCCTAATTTTTTTTCCCTGTGATATTGACTATAAAAATATGAACTCTCACAACAGCCTGGTATCATTCAAATAAGCATTTATTGTCATTATTGTGACTGGGAGGAAGATGACTCATTTTTGAAATGTCAGGTCTGGCGGCAACTGCACTGCTCCATCCATCTTGTTATGATACTTCATACTATCATACACTAGGACCTCCTTATAAATATGTATATGTATCTGTATAAACGTCAAAACTGCGCAGGCGATTCGAGTTTCAGTGAATCTCTGCCCTCAGCCTCAGATTCATCGGCTGACAGGAGAGGAACCCAATATGGTCTTCTGCTGTCGTAGCCCATCTGACTCAGGGTTTGACATGTTGTGCATTCTGAGATGCTTTTCTGCTCACCACGGTTGTAAAGAGCAGTTTGATTTGAGTTACAATAGCCTTCCTGTCAGCTCACACCAGTCTAGCCATTCTCCCCTGACTTCTTTCATCAACAAGGCCTTTCCACCTGCAGAACTGCTGCTCAATGGATGTTTTGTTGTTATTGTTGTTGTTGTTGTTGTTGTTGTTGTTGTTGTTGTTGTTGTTTTTCCACCCCATTCTGTATAATCTCTATATACTGTTGTGCATAAAATCCCAGGAGATCAGCAGTTTGCGAAATACTCAAACCAGGCCATCTGGCACCAACAACCACACCATGGTCAAAGATGACTGAGATCACATTTTTCCCCTTCCTGATGTTTGATTTGAACATTAACTGAAGCTCTTGATCTGTATGATTTCATGAATTTAGGCGTCTTTCCGGATAATGAGGCAGTGAGCCATTGGCTTATGAGTTTTCGAGGTTGACACCTGTGCTCTAAGAAGTGACCAGTAGTATGGAGTAGTGTGAAATATGAAGCAGAATGCTGTTTCTTTTGCTTTGGAAACTGTGCATAAACCCACCTCCTTTTTCCCTTTTTCCATCCGGGCCTGCTGATTTCAATTAAAATGTGTCATTTCTGATAATCGCATGTAAAAAGAAGCTGCTTTTTTTTTTTATAAGTCCCTTATCTTCTTTTCACGCTGGATTGTGACAAAATGCAAATTACCTTCAGACACTGTTCAGCAGTGGGAAAATCACCTAATCTTAAAGTGTCTCAACAAACCAAGCCCATGCCACACGCACACATTTTGTGTGACCGTTAAAGGAACTTTAAGCAAAAATTAGTCTTTTGAAAAAGCCAAATGGTTTTTAATAGGATTTCTTTTCTCTGGGAATTCAGCTACAGTAGCTGGGACCACCGAGAAATAAGGGCATGTTTCCCTTGGAAAACTAGGCATTGTGGTATCATTGGACTCATTATAATCACATTTAAAATCCCATAAAATTCAAAAAACAATCCTGTCCCATGTTGCATCTTGGTTTCCCTTCCCCACCACATTCATTATGACTGCTGAACATTAATGTGCATATGGCAGAGGACCGTGCCTGGACCTCGAAACCAGCTTCCTGGCCAAAAACTCCCAGCGGTGTCCTCATTTCCTGTGGATATTGAAGAGAGCAAGCATCCTACCGCCAGTCATTACTATATTTGACCATAGAGAGCGTTCTGAGCAGCTGTATCATTGTCTGATCACTGAACAAGTAAGCTCACAGCAGATAGTCTCTCTCTCTCTCTTACAATAAATACAGAAACTCTACTCACTGCTATCCAGGCCACTACTGTCAGACTTAATTATGGTGCTTGAGCTTCATTAAAATTAAACCTACTGTGTTTCATACCATATATGATTGATCCAGAATAATTAAGAAGCAGTTTCAAATGAATAAGCATGCCCTGTGATTTTATTTTTAGTGAAGCTATCCTAGCCTTTCAAGTGTATAGGTGCTAGCTGAAATCATACAGTCCTACTAACCATAAAAGTTCTTATAGATTAGGAGTTAGCATAAAGTCATGCTACGTAAATGCGTTAATAAATGCAAACTGGAAAGGGAAAATAGTTGGCGGCTGTTTACTTCATCCGCTCCATAGATCAGTCCGTGTTAGTGATTTATAAGCGTTATGGTACTATACAGAGTATTATACAAAACAACACATTTGCGATTGTCGTTTATATCAGAAATAAATCACAACAGGGTTTTGCTGCTATGGGAAAATCATCAACAGCGTTATATTTCGTGCTTTGAGATGTCCTCAAAAACAAGTTAGTTTCTGTTATCACTTACGTTACAGCAGCTATAAAGAGTCGTTCCCTCACCGGCCTTGTTTTGTCTCTCTCTTAAATTAGACAGAAACAGCACTGCTTGTCATGTACAGATACAAAGTGCTGACACTGGAGACTCCTTCTATATATATTAAATAAATATATATCTCCTTACAGAAAACTTCACCATATCAACAATTATGCGTTTTTCTTTGTTAAAACAACATGTTTCAAATTTGTTTAGTATAAGGTTTAGATCACGTGGTGTGTTTACCATTAGCATAAACAGGTATTGTCAGAGTTGATGTTCTTGAAAATTAATCAACATCAACCTTCTGAGAATTTTACGGCATTAGTGGGAAATTCCTACATAATAATAATTTTAAAAAAGGAGCATGTAGTTTGTTTTATCCTCAGTTTTAAAATCCTACTTATTACCTCTACAGTGCAACGCATGGGCAAGCACCTTCTTCTATTACTGAATTATTGATTCCAAACAGACCAACGAGGACTCAACGATCATCGAGTCAAAGCTTGTTGATCACTCCAAGGTCTAAATTAAAACCTAAAGGAGACGGAGCGTTTGCTGTTTAGCGCCTAGACTGTGGAATGATCTTCCTTTGAGCATAAGATCAGCACGCTCTGAATCACGTTTAAAGAAACTTTAAAGAACTCAGTTTTACAAGCTGGCTTTCACCGAGCTTATACTGTGATGTGATGTGCTTTTTTTCATTATGCTATGCTTTATTTTATTTCTGTGTGTTATGTTGTAATTCTTGTTTACATTCACACCGCATTATTGTTTTTTTAATATACTGTGAAGCGCTATATAAATACATTTTACATACTTTTTTTACTTACTCCCTTTTTCTGTAATTCTATTTCTTTTTTTTGTGTGTTTTTGCTAACTATGTATGTATCATTTCGCTCACTCTTTACCGCTCTTCTCTAACAAAGAGAGCTTGTAGAGGACCCTGCCATTACGTACTTTATTCCAAAGTTATATCTCCGAGTCTGGAGTGAACTTCTACTTCTTCAAAGTTCATTAATTTCCACCAGCTCAGCAGATAACAGGGCGAGTTTCATCACTCGGAGCGATGTTTCCGCACTTCAGTGCCTGGATATGCATTTAAATCAGATTTGTGCATTAATTATTTGATATGGGGAAAAAAAAAAGCTGAACCTTTTAACATGCAAGACTGTCTTTTGTAGATTATAAGTTGTTAGATGCTTATTGGCTGGAGCAGAAATGTCTATCTGCATGTTATCGAGGTCATTTTGGTAGCTACAGGAAAAAATAAAGGCTAAGGTTAGCATTAGATGGCGCTGATTGTGATTAGATTAGTGTTGTACAACCTTCATTTAAGGATGTTGCTTCCAATCCTTCGTTGATATTTTATAGACAGTGATAATTAATACAATAACTAAAGCTTAAACGTGAACGTTTTAGGGGCGTGTTCATGTACGCAGCGTTTATTTCCTTTGAAGCAATCCTTGGTGCGTTTACTTCTCTTACTCTCTCTCTATTTTCTTTTGGCCTGCCACCATTTATCGATATTGACAGATATTTAATCGCCTATGCGCTCGTAAGGAGGGGGCGTTAGTAAATAAATGTAGTGAGTGGTGAACGTAGGGGTAACAGACATGACAGTTGACGTGAGAGTAGACGTAACACAGCTGCAACAGTAGATGTAAAATGGACGTGATGGATGTTATGACGGGGGAAAGAAAGAAAGAACGTAACGTGTGTAATTGAAATAATTAAAATGTCCAACAGCATCTGTCTAGTTTCTGTGTATGGGGCGTGTATAATTAGTGTTTGTGAATATTATGCTAGTGATGTGTGGTATGGCTTTGGTTATGTGGTGTGGCTGTAGAAAACCTCTTGCTCGCTGAAGTGAAGTGAACAGCTTCTTTACGTAGGTGATGAAGTGATGATGGCGTCCGAACAGAGTTGAATTCACTAGTTTTTATTTTTCACTGAGGCAGAGAGTCGTACCAACGTCTGAGACTGACACTGGTCTCTGATTTCCAGTTTATTAGTACGGTTTTCTTGGTGTGTTTCTTCTTCTCGACGAGGTCCGTTTGGGCAGGTTCAGACAAAATAAAAGGCTTTAAGACCTTCTTTAGGACATGGGCCACGTCTCTTTCCGAATAAATAGCAGTTCAGTTGCAGTGAGGACGCGGTTCAACTCTGATTTGACCCTACTGCAGAAAGTGCAGTTAAAATATGTAACACACTACATAGTTTAGGTCGCAGGAAGCTTTCCTTTTATTTATCCATCCATTTTATTTTATTTATTTATTAATTCGTATGAGCTGACTAAATTGACATGCGACAGAGGTCAGAGCTGGAGTGCTGCAAAAGTTCACTGCATTCCCGATAATCTCATTAGACCACAAACAAATACTGATTTTTTTGTTTGTTTGTTTGTTCGTTTTTGTTTGTTTGTTTGTTAGTTGGTTGGTTTGCTGATTTGTTTGTTCTGAAAATGAAATACTTTCGCAGTTATATCGCTTCTCCTTTCCACTAGCCAGTCGGCATCTTCTTTTTTTTCTCGTCATTTAATTCCAGGCCGTGTAAAACCAAATCAATTTTATCCTAATTCCGACGAGGCAAACAGGGTAATAGATGTGAAAGCTCCCTTATAAACCACTCACGTCTCAGGTTACATAAAACATCAGCAATATCGGGAGCAATTTAAGAAAAAAGTTTCCTAGTTAAGACTTGAATAAGCAGAAATGTATCCTGTAATCATCATTTTGTTCCTCCTAGTTGAAGTTCTTTGCAGTCCTCTCTTTATTTATTAAACATTGTCCTGACACTAGCTACAGTGTTGTTGACTCAGAGTGTTTGTCCTGTGAGCTTCTTATCTGACTTCATGAAAATAAAATCCTCCCGCTCATGCAGCATACCAGTCCCAACGCGCACCTCTACTCGCAACCAGTCTCGGAAAAAAATAGAAAAAACTCATATTTATGTGTATTTGTATTCGTTTCCCAAATGGGAATTTATCGAGGTTAATAATAGGCTATCAGATTTGGGGGCTTTTTTGGTCCCTGAATATACATTGTGTTTGTTTAACTTTGGGGAGACAAAAACGCAACCTTGAATAGCAGAGTATTTTATATGTAACTATTTATAATATGTCGAATTATGAGTGTTGCCTTAAACACATTCTGAGGATTCTTGAGCAAACAATCAATAATGTAGATGGCTCAGCTTCAAACCAGCCCAAGAAAATCAAGGATATTGTAACATGGTAAATGCAGAGTTGGCGTCCATGTGCAAAGCGTGAAATCATTATCCAAATCCAAAAAAAGTTCAAAACATAATCAGCAAAAGAAAACATGACCAAAGGGTAATCCAAAGCATAAACCAAGAGAAACACAGCAGCAATCAAATCATGGCCATGTAATCAGGCAAAAACAAAATTGTAGGTATGGCAAGACTTCGCAATGAAACTAGGAACTTGGGTTATTTAAATATCGGAAGTGAACAGGAAGTAGCTGTTAGAGGTTGTGCTAAAACTCTGGTGACTGCGACCTCTAAGGTCCGAGAGGAGAAGTGTCCTGAGTGCTATAATATAAGGATTATTCATTCGTTCATCTTCACTAAAGACTTTTATCCTGTTCAGGGCTGTGATGGATATTTTGCTAAATTATATTGTGATGTTGTTTTCAAATTCATACAACATGCAAATACTGTGAGTAATCAATAGAACATTGTGACTGCAGGTGATATACTATTAGCAAGTGATTAACACACACACACACACACACAGAGAAAGAGAAAAGAACTTGGCAACATTATAAGGCCACGTTGAAGAATGAGCTGTCTGCCTGCGTTTCAGCCATCCAGTCACAACCATCCTTTATTATTGTTAATGAAATTTTTCCTCCATCAGCGGCGCCCCCTTTTATTGTATTACTGCCACTCTCAATCCATTCGGCTCCTGAGATGGCATTGACTTCCATTTTTTTAATATCCACAATTATTTCAGCATTGTAGGAGACATTACTTTGTGGCACCGCAACAGATCATCAATCTTTCCACCTGCTGTATTTGTAAGTGTAGGAGAAACTGAAGCATTCAAAAAAAAAATAAATCAAATCCTCCTGATTTGCCCACACAGACACAGTAGAAGAAAACAAACCTTCCTTCAACTCAGATTGGTGCGATTGTTATTGATGGTAAGTGCCAATGCTTTATAGCATCCGGTATTCCAGACCGCGTTTAAGGTGACTTAGAGGTGGCGAATTAGTTTTACACAGTATTTGTGCGATTTTCATCCCGTCTGATCGTGACACGTCGGGCACTTTTACGGACTGCATGTGCACATGGCTGGAATAATTATGCCGTAATTTACCTTCTGTAAAATGACCAATACAAATAACACAAGATATGATATATCCCATCCACAGGGACCTGCTAAAAATTCCTTTGTCCCTTGTAGGAAAAGAAGAGTTGCACTTTTTCTTCAGTATAAAAGCACTCCGGGAAGCACTTACACTTTTCTGTCGTCTCCCGCCGAGCCCAACGTGTACTGGCTCAGCTTAAAAGCAGAACGATGAAATATAGATGATGGATAAAATGACAGAACTATGATATTCTCCCTATAAAGTGTAGTAAGTCTTCTTCGGTAAGCTTTTCCTCAGACTGTGCTACATATTTACTATGGGCTGTATTCAGACTTGGTGACTCAGTCCAAGAGTTATATTAGTATTCAAAAAAAAAAAAAAAAAAAAGGCATAAAAATGCAGAGTAAAGAAGGAATAGTGTTTTTTTGATGAAAAAAAAATTAGCAATAGGATAATCTATGAAAGAGAAGATGGCAAGCATTGAAATAAACATCTAAACACATGGCCAGTATTGCCAGTGTATCGCTCCGTGAATAGTCCTAGCTGTAAGTATCACGTTAACAACTCCAAATTTGGTTAAACCAAGGTTTCCGCCCTCATCGTTCGGCACATCCTATTATATCTTGCATTTTGTTTTATTTTCAAATATATATTGTGAGCCGACTTAATGAAGCCACAAGCTACTAAATTGAGGTCGTGAAATTGCGCAATCCTTTCAGCACATGCTACGTGTTTGAAAAACATTCTGTGAGCGTTAAAAGATGGTACTATTCTAATTAATTGGGTGATTAAATAAATAATTAAAATTTAGTCATGTTTATGCGTTTAACATTGGCCTTGAATGGCATTCCACAGGCATATACTGCTCCTCATTCAAGCCCATATTGCACGAGAAAGATTTCAGAATGGTGTGTAACTGAGACGAGGTGCAGTGTAGCCACCCTGAAAAGATGATTTAATTTTAGTCAAAGCTACAACAAAAGCTGGTATGCATCATCGAATTACTTACATCGGAGCTAAGTAGTTACCATTTATTCGTTTGTTGTATTTTATTATCCTTTAAATGTAGGAATAGTGTTAAAAGTGTTAATGTCTAAAGTATTTCTTTAGAAACTTTTGCGACTGCAAGTAATTTCCAGAAGACCACACAGTGTTTTTTGGCACCACGTCTCCCTCCTGTCAGGTGAAATTGAATGATCATCGTATGGTTTATGGGCTGGAATTAGTGTCACACCTTTAGAGAGGTGGCAGAAGGGCTGCAGATGGCCGGGACACATGGCGAATAAGACTTTAGAGACACCACGTTAGCAACACAGAATCATTAATGAGAGAACAAACCAAGCTCTCAGTTTCATCATCCACTTTGTCGTCTCTCTTTTTTTTTTTTATAGCCTTTTTCTCACTTTTCTCCCTCTCCCTTCCTCCCTGTCTTTGTCTTCCACTCCGTACCTCTTGCTAAAAAAAAAAAAAAAAAGTCTCTTTTTATCTTTCTTACATTTTAGCAGTATATCAGCTCTGCTGGACAGCTTTCCACTGATTCTCTCAGATCATTTGTCTAAAACAAAAGTAGAAAGCCTCTTCTTAAGAAGCATCAGAGATGGAGTTTTCAAGAGTCTTCACCCCCACTTTTAAAAACAAGCACTTGCACTTGAGCCGAAAAATCAGGGGAAAATGCGCACTGAAGAAGGAAAAACCTTTTTTTTTTTTTTTTGCTTTACTGTCAAATGTAATATTATATAACGTAAAAGGAAGACACAATTTGACAGGAAAAAATAAAGACCAAAACAAGACTAATATGATGATATAGGGATGAGAATAATGAGTCTAGGAGTAATATTGTCAATATGCCGCTGCATGAATAGTCCTGGTAGTAATTATCACGTTAATCACTGCAAATGTGATTTAATTAACAATATGGCTTCTGCCCTCATTATTCAGCAGGATATAAAATAGCACTTGATCCAGTACATCCTATTTTTAATTAAATTTTTTGTGTGCTGACAATTAATTGAACGCACAATTTAATGAAGCCACGAGACACTAAATCCAGGTCATGAAATTCTAATGTGTGTGCCAGATGTAAGCTATTTCATCACACTTCTAATTCACTACTTTGTGCCGTTGAATTAATAAAATAATGACACTCCTCGTGATTTGCAGGATAAACAGACCAAAAGTGCTGTGGGGAAGGTAATTATGACTTTGTTTTGATTGTGTTTCACAAAGCTAGAGCTATTATTCATATGGTCAAGGCAAAGGTTGCTTAGTATCTGCTTTGGGGCTAATATGGACTCATGCTAAATGAACTGGCTGAATAACATTAGTTCTCTGTGCAGCTGCAAGGGAAACAATTGAACACATACAAAATCATGTCTAAATCTCATTCGGTCTCACTGAAATCTCCCCTAATCTCTACAGTCTTCTGCACCTTAACAAAAAAAGGCAATTTATGTGCGTAAGTGTGTGCTGAAATGAAAACGGACCCACCTCTGTACCAACTTTGTATTCATTTGCCCAGCAACAATAACTCAAGGACAAGTATTCTCTCTCTATTTTTTCCCTTTCATTACTACACCACCAGCTCTACACAATCTTGTTGAGCATTCTATCTGGATCATCTTATACTAAAGAGCAGGGAAGGGGAGGGGTAGAGGAAAGAGCTAAAAAGCTGAGCTAGGGGAAAGACAGAAAGAAGCAGATGGAGAGAAAGAGGGGGAGAAAAGGAGGGGGAAGATGGTAGATCTCTTATTACTGGCAGCTCCCAGCTCTGACTCCTGCTCCGTTATTCTTTCTACTCAATCTCTGATCCAGGTTAAGACTCAGGGCCTGTTGTAATACAATCCTTAGTTCAAACATACCTGCCGGAGGTGCAGCTTTTCTTTTAGTCCCAAATGGATTAGCAAAGGTTTTATGCGAGTGTGTGTACATACATGATAAAAATATAGGAAGTGAGAAGGTGGCTCATTGACCACAAAAAAACAAGTTTTGGTAAAGCAGATTTACATTTGCAAATCACTTAGGTTTGAATAACGTTGAGAAAGAAAAAGGATGAATGGAAGAATTCATTAAATTCATACATTCAAAAGTGCTCATTGTTGAACATCCTTGAACCCTAATTGATTTGTTGTCTTGAAATGAAAAATATAATTATCACTGTTCACTTTCATCTCTCCCTGACTTTTTAATATTTCATTTAACTTTCATCAGAATTGTTTCTCTTGTACTTGACCTTGAACTGACAGAAATGCCAGATATTTCCATCTAAAGTTCCATTCAATTAAATTCAATTTTATTTGTATATCACTTTTAAAAATAAACAGTCAGAAAGCATCTTTACAGAAATCCAAATGAACAAGCCAGAGTATAATTCATACATTGATTATAAAATGCTACTTTTTGCTTCAATCAAAAGTGCAGGTTCTTTATTAGTACCTAGAATAATAAAGACTACAGCAGGTGAGGGTCTTTTTTCTACAAAGAGCCCGAAATATGGAATTCAGGGTGCCCTCATGCTTGTGTTACCTCATATGTATACTCTGTTTATATATATATATATATATATATATATATATATATATATATATATATATATATATATAGTTTGTGTTTGTACCTGATAAACCTAATAAACAGGCAGTTCAGTTTTTGTGTGTGAAAATACCGACTAACAAGAACATGTGTATGTGTTAGGGAGCAGCATCTGCTGTGAGATTTCAAAGGTCATTAGGGGCTGATTTTTGTGACTTACTGTGGATATTTTTGCTGTTTGCACATTTTGATTATTTGTGCTGTTGTTTGTGTGCTCCTCTGCTAAGAGAGCTGTACAAATGCCTCATTAAAAAGAAGAAGAGAAAGAAAAAAGAAGAAAAATTGGAAAAAAAAAAGAGGTTATATGGTCGGAGTAATCAGGCAGCTGAATTTCCGATGGGTCTCTGGTTTGATCCTGAGTTTTGGTTACTGTATTTGCAGAGTGTAAGATGGTCTCTCTTTGGTCTCTGTGTCTGTGTGGGCTTTCTCTTGTGGGATTTGTGGGATTTTCTCTGGGCTTTCTGGTTTCCTCCCACCATCACAAAACATGTCAGTAGGTAGATTGGCTACCCTAAATTGCCCCTAGTAAATGAATGTGTTTTCTTTGAGAATAGGCTCCAAATCCACCGAGAAGCTGGATAAAGGATAAAGTGGTTAGTGAAGATTGGTTAGTGAATGGAGATTATAAAGGGACTTGAGAAAAAGACTGGAAAAAAGTGAGTTACAGTAATCAAGTCGTGATGTAATAAACACCTGAACCATTGTTTCAGCACTGGGGGAGAGATGGGCAATACTGTAAAGATGAAAAGGGCAGAATTGGTTACAGCATTCATTCATTGATTCATTCATTCATCTTCAGTAACTGCTTTATCCTGGTCAGGGTTGTGTGGAACAAGAGCCATTCCCAGGAACACTGGTGTGTGGAGGTGGGAATACACCTTGGATGGGACTCCAGTTCATTGCATACAAGTCCTTATCTAGGGGAAATTTGCCTCCAGTCCACCTACTGGCATGTTTTTGTACTATGTAGGCAGCAAGGGCAGGGTCACCGGCTTTAAGGAGTTATGTAGGTGCTGGATGAGAGAGAGCATGATGAGTACACATAGGCCTACGGGGAGCAAAGCTGCGACTTGACTGTTAACGCAGGCAACCGGAGGTTTAGGCGGGAAAGAATTAAAGAACATCAGGTAGAACTTTTTTAGAAGGGTGTTGGGTTTATTGCTACCTTTATAGGAGATGCTAGATAGATAGGCTGGTGTGCAGTGGGGTGATTTACACCTGAATACATTGGTCTGAATCAAGGAATTTGTTCCCATTTAGACAAAGGTGCAATAGAGTTGGGGACAGGCTCTAGCTTCTTGGAGGCACAAGGTCTTCCAACAAAAGGACACCATATGAGAACTGTGCCCTGCTGTGTGACAATCACAATGGACACTTCCCTCATTAGCTGGGTGGCCACAGGGGCACAGGTGTTGTGTGGCTGTGTGAAATTAGAAGATATCAACCAGCTAGAATTCTGACTGTTCTGACATTCAGGTACATTAATCATCAAGGTGGCATGAGGTTGGACAGCTCTCAAGCTCCACAGGTGGGCTATCTACAGTTAGCCTCATATAGAGTGACACCCCTACTGGAATTGTGCAATGATGTAGGGTAGACACTGTCAAGAGTCTTAAGGTCTGTCAGGTCCTCCTGACATTCCGAGGATTCTCTTTGTTTGCTTCTTTGATTCTAGGTCAATTAGGAGTAACATAAAAAAAAGGCTTCCAGTCAATTAGCTTAGAAAGAGACCTCAATAGACACATTAATCTCCTGACCATGTGAATGGCTTTATGAGTAATGATATTTTCATGCTTTCATGCACAGTCAAATTTAACAAGGTATTCAGAATCCAGTATCTTTGACACAGTCTGTTAAAGCACAATGAATAGAAATGAAAGAGACTATAGATTTTGCTCTAACACATTGTTTGACTCTCATTTCTTGAATTTATAAGCACTTCTAACATCACTGAACTCCAGTGAAGCAGAACTATTCCTCCGAACTGGCACTTTCAGAGGCATTTTTAAAGGGCTGCAAGATGTTCTGATCAATAAATGCATTCATTAATGTACCCATGTCTCTCTGTGTTCTCAGAGAGATATGGCTGATGGAATTGACTTTGTTGACTCTGAGTTCTCAACATACTTAAATTAAACCTTACATGCTGTATAGTATGTGTTGGAAAAAATATAACTAACACATAACACAAAATCACACACTTAAATCTCTCTCCCTCACCCTCCTTTAAATTTAAGTACATAGTGACCCTCTTTTTCCCTCTTTGTGTGTTTCTATAATTCCTATAGTGTGTGAGAGAGAAAGAGAGAGAGAGAGAGAGAGAGAGAGAGAAAGGCACTAATGGGGCCATGCTCTTATCTCAGAGAGAGAGAGAGACAGAGAGAGAGAGAGGAAGAGAGGCACTAATGGATCCATGCTTTTATCGCAGAGAGAGAGAGAATGTTGATGGTGATGAAGGAGAGGAAAGATGAAGGCAGGGTGAGAGAGAGAGGGAGATGAGCATGAAGAGAATAAGAGGAAGAAGGCTGAAATTTGGGCTTACTGCAGTATTCTGTTTAAAACGCCCCTAGATATAGCGGGGGCGATTCATCATGACTAATCTCTGGGTGCATGCTTGGAAATTTCAATCACGTGAAATCTTACAGACACACAATTGCTCAGCTCTTTGTGTTGGAGCTGGTAAGAGTGCTGGGATTCTTTCTTAAATCTCCATCTGTCTGCACACCATCACCCGAGTCTTGCTTCAAAATAAGCATCAAGACAGCAATTTGTCTTTTGTCATGCTTTCTTCCTCCATGCCTCTGTGCAGCCACAGGGCCATGTGGTTTTGAGACCACGATTGGATGAACTTGTGTGTAGTCTATTTACATCATGGTTACTCTGCCTTTGGGGAAACTGCGCTCCTTCCATTCCTTCTCTTTCTTTCCTATCTTGGTTGGAGAGGTTGAAGTGTACTCAGATGGAAGGCTAAAAGCTAGTCTCAATATCTCAGCAACGAAACTACATAGAAGGGTTGAGAAACGCATCATGTTACAAGGTCTTATTGATGGTAAAATAAAAATGATGTGGAGCAAACTAGGACGCAAAACTCACAAGTAATCAGCCGCAAGACATTTTGTGGATACCAAAAATGAAACCTTATACCGATGTTTTTGTTTTCTTTGACAGACAGGCTTGACAGGAGTGTACTAACGCACCAGTACGTACTGAAGGTGATTTGTCCTGACATTTGAACTAATCATAGCTCTCACGAAGAAAGGGATACTTTCAGGTTGATAGACAGATGCACTGAAGCTTTAAAAAGTTTTACATTTATTTCGACTAGAGCACCTTGTCCTGAAGTCATGTCTCACTCTCTTTCTCTCTCGTCACTTCTTTTGCTTCCATTTGTTGCATAATTTTCTTTTGCTCTCTTTCTCTCTTTTGTATACTTTCAGAACTTTCTGTCACTGTCTCGTTCTTGATTTATGATTAAACTAACCAGATTCGTGTAATTCCTCACCAATGCTCGTTATCATTATAATTAGCTAAATGCAGACAGTATTGAGTGTTTATTCACCATCACACTAATCAAACACACCTGAACCACAATTACAAACACTCCTGTATAAACTCACACAAACGGCGAGTTCTTTGTGAATTATCCATTCAGTGTCTTTTTGCCTGGCATCACCAAGCCTTGTATCCTGTGTGGTGTTGATTATCCTGGTTATTGATCTGGTTTTCTGATTTTTGATTCAGTTTATTTGTGCATCACCCGACCCTTTTCCTGTTTTGTGACTAAGACCTTGCCTTATGTTTTGATTTATTTGCCAGTTTTTAAATGAAGCATTCTTCTTGCACCTGCTGCCATCTCTGCTGCCTGACGCCCACAGGGAGGCTTCCTGAAAGATCTGGCAATCCAGGCTTGTTAAATCTACCCAAAGAGCAATTTTGTTTAATTTCATGATGAAGTTGTTAAAAAAAAAATTTAAAAAAGGACCTACAGCCAAATCTTTACTGTTGAACATTTTACATCAGCTTGTTCTTATGAATTCTTATGAGTGTTATGATTAAATATACAAATACATTATTCGAAACAAACAGATAACGTGTTCTAAACAGATGAGAGAATGAGACTTGCCAGAGATATTCACAGGGCATCTGGCTGAGACTACAGGTGTGCATTGGACCTGGGATCTTTTGGGGTGCAACAAAAAAATTGCACAATTGGGAGTTTTTTGTGGAAGAGAGCGGTCAGACATGAAGCTCATGGAACAAACAAAAACCATGTTCATTAGTCTGCAGCACTGTGTAATAACCACATCCACATCAATCTACACTGTATACCCCATAATGACAAAGCAAAAACGAGATTTGTTATAACTGTGCAAATTTATTAAAAAGAAAAAACTGAAATATCACAATGACATAAGCATTCAGACCCTTTGCTAGGACACTTGACATTGAGCTCAGGTGCATCCCATTTCTCTGGATCGTCTTTGAGATGTTTCTACACTTTGATTGGAGTCCACCTGTGGCAAATTCAATTGATTGGACATGATTGGGAAAGGCACACACCTGTCTATGTAAGGTCAAACACCTGAAAATGCATATGAAAGCAAACACCAAGGCATGAGGTGAAAGGAACTGCTTGCAGAGCTCAGAGACAGGATTGTGTTGAGGCACATATCATTTCCGCTGCATTGATGGTTCCCAAGAGCACAGCAGCCTCCTTTATTCTTAAATGGAAGAAGTTTGGAATAACCAGGACTCTTATTAGAGCTGGCCAAACTGAGTAAATGGGGTAGAAAGGCTTTGGTAAGAGAAGTGACCAAGAACCTGATGGTCACTCTGATTGAGCTCCAGAGATCATGTGTGTTTTCCACATGTGGATTTAAATTCAAATACATATATTTGGATATTTGGATACTAAACCAATGCAGATGTATACATAGAGTGGCATCTAAATGTTCTAACTCGAACTATGCCTGGAGCGTTAGCCATCATAGTTCTCGAGATGCACATCTATATAGTCCAGAAGGATTGAGTTGGAGAGATCAAGGAGTTGTAGATCAGCTTGAGCTGGAGGACAGGTTCCTAATAAGCCCTTGACATATCTATCCACTGCCTAACAGGAGTTCAGGTATGTGATATGCCGCAGTGCTTCCTCATGCTAAAATCTGGTTTGTTGAACTGAATATTTTCACTCCCACTTTCTCACTCACTCTCTTTCTTTTTTTTTTTTTCTGGAGGGATGTTGGAGAGGTGTGAAACTAATGTCACAACAATATAAAAGCACAAATAGAATCTAACATTCCACAGTTGACTTGATTTTAAAAGCCACACACAGTACGTGTTTGCAGTCACAGCTAACCCTGATCCCGATTCTATCCCAGCCATTACGCTGACATTTGATTGATTTTCAGGTGAAAACATCACCACACATACAGCAGCACATGCATTGTTTTGTGTGTTCGTGCCAAGCAAGATCATTGCCTTTTCACCCAGACGTGTAATATGAAAGGTGTATAAATATAATTTTACGACAGCTGTGGATTCAGAGACTTATTGTCAAGCGTGTTCCTGCTAGGAATTTCACATCAGTACACGCTCGCACCTTTCACTCAGCCATAGAAAAATCAAATTAGTCTTTGTGCTGAAAAGAACATGGGCATGTTTCAAGTTTTTTTTTTTTCTACATACCCAATTCAAAAGACTTGAATGGCAGAAACACTACATAGAAGATTACTCATAAACTGTAATGCTGCTATTTAACAAAGGAAAACATAATGGAGGAAATCACATGGTGAGGGAACGACTGTTTATAGCTGCTATAACATAAGTGATAACAGGAACTAACTTGTCTCACGGATATGCCATAACATTCAATGCAAACATAAATAGTTAGAAATTATGACGTGTTGTTCATAAATCAATTAAAATTGCAATTGCTGGCAAACTGCTCTGGTATAAGAGGAATAAACCACCTCTGGATGTGGTGGTTTACGGTGGTAAAAGTGACTCTGCTTTGCATCGGGCTACATCACACCACCCTATCGTTTGTTATTTTCCTTTAATAGCATGACCTGCAGTGTTTTACGTGTTATTCCTCACATAAGTTGTGGTATTTTGGATTGCTCTGGGCATTTTTGAGCTGTTGTAAATAGAGACGGAGTGAAAATATTCTTCTGGTTGGGACAAACTAGTCAGATAATTTACCTTTTGAGGCCACTGTGGTAGGCTCTGGTTGAGTCATAAATAAAAGTGCACGTTTTACTTGGCAAAAAAGGAGTTGAGTACCTTTGAATGGAAATAATGGATATAATGGTGGAAATTTGTACGGTAATGTGACACTTTTTCAGTAATCATGTTTTCTGAGAAGCAAAGAGACATTAATGACTCTCCACTTTCTGTCACTCTGCTCCTATCCACCCACTCTGTTTATCTCCAACAAGTTCACAAGTTTCATTTTATCCTAAAAAAAAAAAAATGTCTCTGATTAAGCTGGTCTAAAAGCTAACCCATGACTTTGACCATGGCGTAGTTGTTGGTGCCGGATCAGCTGGTCAAAACCTGCAGCTCTCTTGGGATTTTCACGCACAACCTTCCACACAGTATAGTGTAGAAAACCGTATAGTGTGTTGGAAAAAAAATCCAGCAGGCAGCAGGTGTGTGTGTGGAAATGTCTTGTTGATGAGAGAGATCAGAAGAAAACTGCCAGACTGGTTCATGCTGACAGGAAGGCTATGGTAACTCTCATAACCACTCTTTACAACCGTGATGAGGAGAAAAGCATCGCAAAACGTACAACACTTTGAACCTCGACATATTGTGGTTACATCGTACTGTCCTCGGCAGCTGAGGTTGCGGTCCCTAGAGTTTTAACGAAGTGTTTAAGTGCCAAACTTCTGACTC
>CM074977.1:26447198-26484224 GCA_037576825.1 Pangasius krempfi
ACTGGACTTGATTTGTCTTCTGCAGCTACAGCCTCCGTATACACTTAACCCTCAACCACTCCTCTGACTTTCATGACAGATCGTCAGTCATTAAGATATAATTATACGGGGATGTCAATCATCATGAGAGAGCCTTCTACATCCCAAAAAAAAAAAAGTAACGCAATCAATTGCTAATGTTAACGTTAAAAGCCTACTTTATGCGTCCATTATCATGGTGTTTGCTTGTCTCATAGCAGAATATATGGCTCTGGAGTGGATAAAAGCAGACCTTATGTTGCATTAGCCTCCATCACTGTGCATTAACACCGTATAATGTACAATATAATTATTCCCCGGGTAATATCTGAGACGTTATAGAGAAAGGGAGAGAAATTGAGAGAGACAGAATGGAAGAGAGAATGGGCAGTGGGTGTATAATGGATTATACACACTTCCGAGTAGAGACAAATCATATGCACCTGAATTATTGCCATGTGTTTTCTAGATGATCAGAAATCAAGCTGTTGTACAGGTGAATATTGGGTGGTTCTTTCAATACACACAGTGGATTTTAAATGAGAAATGTACTGACCTTGTGCCACACATTCCCCCTTTAACATCACACTTCCCATGGGAATGAAAGCCATGTGCTTGTGTTTTGGTTTCTGGTTCAGGTCTGTCTCCGCCCTGTCGTTTCATTCGTTTGTTTCTCTATTGTGTGCGCCTGTTCTGTGTTATCCCATTGATTAACTTGCTGTTCTGCTTCGCAATGAAACAAAGGTTGTTTTGCTTAGTGCCTTGTTTCATAGTTTCATGTTTTTTAGTTTTTGACCCTCCCCTGTTTTTCCTGTCCTACATTATGGATAACTGTAGTTTATTGCATGTCTGTTCTCCTGGACTTCTGACAATGATTCATGGTTGCCCTTGTGCGCATACAAATGTGAGCCTAGATATCCCAAGAAGATTACGTAGAGATGACTAAAAGTATGACTAATTGCAGTATTATTTCTACTGTATAGGTATTTATGGAAATTTATTTCTCCTACTTGTGCTGCTGCGTCAACTTTAATTTCCCTTACGGGGGATCAATATGGTACATCTTATCTTATCTTGTCTTAAATATGTCTTGTGGTGAATTGTTGGGCAGCTTACAAAATAGCACTTGATCCAGCACACCCAATTTTTTTGTGCTCATCTCAACTCTGAATATGGTCCAAAGACAGTGTCAGGGACCATTTACTAAGGTACTTTAGCTCAATTGTGACAGATATTCTTAAAAAAAAAAAAGAGCAATATAAAAAATGTCTGGCCTTTCGATTTACTTATATTACAGACAACAAGAGGAATTATGACGGATAAAAGTAAAGAAAAACCTTTAGGGTACGCAAAAGGTGAGAGATTGCAGCAGATTACTGTGAGATGTGAGAATCTACTGACTTACTTTCTCTTTTCTTATGTCTTTCTCTTCCAGTGAACAAACACAAACCATGGATTGAGACATCCTACCATGGAGTGATCACCGAGAACATGGACACTGTCCTGTTGGACCCTCCGCTAGTAGCCTTGGACAAAGATGCTCCCATCCCCTATGCAGGTACACGTTTCCCTTCGCCGACTGAACCAAGTTCGGCTCTCTTCATTGAAATATCTCTTCGTTCTGCCATGTGTCTATATGAAAAGTAGTCCTCTAGAGATTTAGTGGCAGCTTTTCTGAAACGTATCCCGACTGCTGCTCTGATTTCAGCATTATTTCAGAGTATTCTTCATTCCTGACGTTCTGATTGCACTGGTGATGCATGTTTATCGTCTTACTGACCTTGGAAATGGTAGAAAAAGAAATAAGCCTAGAACAATCTGGTTATTCATTTTAGACAAGTGCAAGAGGGGATCAGCTGGAAGTCGTGTGAAGGAAAAAAAGCGATAATTATATTTGTGTGTTGGTGTCGGATAAGTGTCTGGATGTGCCAGCTGGAAAGTAATTTAACAGCAGTGATAATTTTATAATATTTATACAAAGAGGCAAACAAGGTACTTTGACAGCACTTCACAGCTTATTAAATGGCAAAGGATGGAATTAATTTTCTTTCTGACAACCTTGAAAATCTGACTCGGAAACCTTTTTTTGCATACAGCATTAGCCCTGATGATAATCAGGCATTTTGCTCTGCCTCTCAGCAAGCGCAATTCAGTTGTAAAGCTAATACAGTGTACTTGATAGAGTCCATGCCCTCATACTTTGAGGAGTTTTTTTTTTCCTTTTAAGCAGCTTGTTGACGGAGCTGATTTACACAACAATGGCACAGGCACCAATTTCTACCTCACATATCAATATTACATATCATGTGCATTGGCTACACTTTTATGTTTCATTAAAGAATATCCAGCTCTTTTGCAATATTTTGACCAGCAGTTGTTCTTCTTTGCTGAGCTATGATTATTGTTTCATTAACCTTTACTCACCACTGTAACCTTACAAAATAACCTTACTTTGCATTGCATTTTATAAAATATATTTAAATAATTGTGAAATCAGCACGGCGTTTCAAATGTACATTCTGTTTGTGTGCCTGCTGTATCTGTGCTTCATTAAGGAGATTCATTTTTATTTAACCTGATAACTGACGACAAAAACAACACGAACTTGTGCTTTCGTCTCTTTCAACGAGAGAATAAACGCACACCTGCAGATTGAAAATAGATGTTGGTGAAATTCAAAAACATGAATCTATACAAATGAATAACGAATAAAATGAATGAAGGAAGTAATAAAGGAATGAAAGAATCTTCTTTCTTGTTTAGTCAACGTTTTGTGCTTAGACAAAATGGCACTGTATTAATTTATGTATAGGAATGAAAATGTCCCTTGGATAAAGAGCCAAAGCGGAACATTTACAAGAAATCAGTCTAGGCTTGGACTCATGGACTGAAGATTGCTGAAATTATGAATAATTTAATAAAATAATTATAATAAAAACATGAACAGAAAACTAATAGATTAGGTCCGGAAGCCTAAGCACAGTAACCGAAACTCAGTAATCCTAAAGTGTGCCGGTTTGTCTGTCAGCTTCCTGTCATGCACGTTAAATTACTGCAGTGCTATTCCCACACAGAGTCAGAAAAAGCAGAGCAGAGCTGTTTTCACAAGGTGGTTTGTGTTTCTGAATCCAGAGTCAGAAAAACAAATATTGCTGGTTACAGTAGATTAGAAAAGTTGATGAATTTCTCAATTTCTAAAACTATATCTAAAACACCTTACACATGGAGGGGATTAGTTTATCTTCACTCGCACAGGGTGAATGCATCACTGGGAAGATCAGGTTGATGGCTACTAAAATGTTGGTTGTTGTCACTCATTCCCTTCACTATCTTCACTATGTCTTTCTGGCTACACAAACTAGAGCACAAACTCTTGCCAGTATAGTGTGGGAAGCATGCAGCTGTACTGCGGTAGAAATGCTTAGCAAATAATATTATTATCTTGAACCACAATAAAACATTGACCAAGACATGGAAGACCCTAGCGTGACCCTGCTACACAACGTTTGAGTCATTTTATATGCTGTTTAGTAATGCAGAAAGATGTGGAAGAAAGATTGACCTTGGTAATATACACTACCCATTTAGAACAGTAGAAAATAACACTATAATAACACACATAGTAATATAAAGGTGAACATTATGTTTAAATGGACCAGTTGTCCAACATATGCATTTTGCCACCCACTCCCACAGATGCTCTTTCCAATCCCACCCACTCCCACAGATGCTCTTTCCAATCCCACCCACTCCCACAGATGCTCTTTCCAATCCCACCCACTTCCACAGATGCTCTTTCCAATCCCACCCACTCCCACAGATGCTCTTAACCAATCCCACCCACTTCCACAGACAATCTTGACTGATCCCAACCACTCCCACAGTCTTGACCAAGCCCACTACCTCGCACAGACACTCTTGACCAATCCCATGCACTCGCGCAGACCATCTTGACCAATCCCACCAGCACAAACACTCTTACCGAGTCCCACCCCTCCCACCCAAAGATCACAGCCAGTTTTGCTCTCTAACACTCCTGGCTATGGATCGCTGTGGCACCAAACTGAAACCCATGATCTCCAGACGATAGCTCGAACGTTTTTCTGTTGTGTCTCTCAGGAGACCTCAGCGGACACTCTTGCACAATCCCACCCACTCTCGAAAACACTTGACCAGTTTCCCCCACTGCCACACACTCTAGACCAATCCTATCCACTCCCACAGAAAAAGATGACCAATCCCAACCAGTCCTTGAAGACTCTCTTAACCAATCCCACCCACTCCTACAGACACGCTTCTCTAATCCCCTTTTCACAGACAGTCTTGACCTTGTAGCTTCTAATGAACGTAGTTGGTTCTATATCTCGGAGCATAAAAGTCAAGTAATTTCAAACACAGTGACCCAAACCAGAATAATGTAGCTATTGAAAATGAATGCAAAAATGAATGAAAGTGTAATGTCCAATTTACACGAGATGTGGTAAACAGGGCACTGCACAAATTCCATGTTAATGAACACGGCTTTATTTCATCTCACAAGCTTCATGTCTGACAGTCTGCTCCTAGCCATATGAGATTATTTTTGCTAAATTATGCCAACATGAGATTCTGGACAGGTGTTTAAACTCCCTCTGGCACTAATGGACTCTGGGTCAGTGTTGTTTGTCAGCCTGAGAAATAATTATGGGAGTGTGTGAGAATGGGGCAGTTTTGAGTGCACGCATGTGTGCCCCATGTTTTCATGTCATAGACTCTATGACTAATTTGCCATATTGATGTCTATTATCTAAGAGTCTCCCTCAGCGTGAAGATATATGCCTGGAGAACTATTCACAGCAGTGTGGTCCTAATTATTCACTTGGGATTTAGCAAAATGCTGTGTAGTTCTTTCACTCTTGTTAACACTTAATGTGGTACTAGTGTAGCTGTTCTTGTTTTTCCCTCTTACACATGTGCATTTGCTTTACAATGTTATTGGCTTGGAAGCAAACCTACACAGGACTGAGGAGGCTTATCTGGACACCTAAGACCTACAGCAGAAATGATCGATGGTAACTCATTATATCATGTCACTTACTGGGACTGGATTGGGGAGAAAAAAAATCACACTTTTCGCTGATGCTGAGAAGTTACAGATGTGGGAAGGTGTAAGCTTTACAAACTTGTAAAGACACTGAAGAGGTGATGAAGAGGTGATGAGCTGGGACTATTTTTCTGTTTCTGAAAGTGGCAGTGAGTGTGTTTTGCATAAACGTGTATTCCTGTTACCATTTTTCTTCCAACAGAGAGCATTGCTGTTTAACCCTTTCATGCATAGAGCCCATGCTTATAGATAGTCAATTTAAGGATGTTTTTAGGACAATGTAAGATGTATATCACCTCCCAATCACTTGAGACGATCACTGTAATTTAACATAAACGATCATCCTGAATTTTTCTGCTCTCTATAGATCATTTGCCATTCTCAATAACTGAAACGTTGCTCTGGTATATCTTTAGAGACTTTCTTCACAAAAATCCCAAAATAAGTTTAAAACTCCAAAGAACGTTTAAGCATCCAACGAACACCTTAGCTTTTTGAAACTTTTTTTTATTGTAGTTTTTTTTTTAACCTCTGAATTCAGCTGCATTCTGCACCATTGCAAAATTGTGTCAAGAATATGGCTATATTTTGTTCAAAATATTTTGATATTTTCTATAACATCAAAAAGGCTTTCCAGAATGTTAACATTTTGTTATTTCTAAAGACACTGGAGGAATTTTTTAAGGTTTTAATGTTTTGTCTTTTTTTACTCGTGGTATTCCTATAAATGGACAATCCGTATGCTTTTTAATATAAGTGAAATTCAGAAAAAGTAAAATCAAAATTCAAACGACATACAGTTTTAAGTAAAATAAAACATGCGAAGAATCTGGATATGTTTTTTAAAATATTTTTTGCATGAAATAAAATATTAATTGATTTTGAAAAGAGTTTGAGAATAAGGGTGCTGCTATTCTTCTTAAGATTTTGAAGCTCATAAAGAAAATATTAAGACATGCCAACCTTTTTTGCACTTGCTTTAGACATCTCGCCTCTCAATGCTTTTCTTCTGTCCCCCACATAAATCAATACAGATAGATGTTTGGAGCACTGAGCAGATACAGCTACAGATGATGACATTGCATTACGGCCCTGTGCTTATATGGGATGGTGCTGATTTCAGCTCTTGTGAATCCTTCACTGTTATTTACTTGCCATGAATACTTCAACTGAAGGATGGCTCTTTTGGTATAATAAAATGTCTTCAATGCATCATTTCAAATGCCTTAATGATCTACTTGGCGCTCTTTCATATCCACTATATTTAATCGATGTACGTATAACTGTGCTGTGTAAGTAGAGAAAGAGAGATTCATGGCAAAAAAAATTCACAACCTTAAAAAAAAAAAAAAGAGACAAACTACTATAAAAGATGTGTCTCTCCTTGACTACCTGGATTAAAATGAAGATAGAAAGAACCGGTTGCAGAGATTCCCCCAATGAAGACGTCTCCAGATACATCATTAAGTCTAACATCCTTTACTTCTATTTGCAGCCCATTAAGTATTCTTATCTTGAAACATTTCCTTTAACTCTCTTGTTGAACTCTCTTCTCAAACTTCACCCTTGAATTTCGTAAGCATTCTGCCTTCAAGCTCTAACTTGGTAACTGAAATCGCTGTATAGCGATAAAGAGCTTGGAGATTGGAGCTGAAAAACCTAAAACATAACCATTGCAGATGATTCCAGACAAACATGATATATGATTGGCTTATTGTATAATTGCATGAATGAGGTGGTGTACAGGTGTCCCTATTAAACTGGCCAGTGAATTTATATTAAGGCGTAACCCTACATTCAAAGCAACCAACGATCTCTGCTACTTCCTTCCAAGCTTTATTTTTTTTCAGTAATGTCTCTATACACATTTAATGAGAGGTCTTATATAACCATGATAACATGAAACCACGGTTATAAGTTTTCATTCCATTTTTGTGCGTCAAACAGTAAATGGGAAATAACAACTGCAGGTAAAAAACTAAGGTTGCGACAGGGGAACTGAAAAGAAAAAAAAAAAACTCAGACCACACATGCCATAGCACTGTTCCGAGGAATCATTTGAGCGAATCCTTTGGATTTGTTGCTTTAGGGCGTGATTACTTAATTTGCATGCGAACATAAAAAATGAATGGTCGTCTGTCGCTTTGTCGCTCGCTAGCGTGAACGTAGGGTGATGTATAAAGTTTCTAGAGAAACAAGACATTTCTAATTAAAAAAAAAATTGAAAAAAATCCTTCATCAGGCATGCGAGAGAATTGCTTCTCAGGCTGTAGGAGGTGAAACAGGATGTACATGCCTGGCAGATGACAGGAAGTGACAGGCTAGTTCAAACACAGCCCAGTGAGCCGAGGTGCAGTGTACAGCTGAATCCAGTCCGCTTTTTTCTGTCCACTTTACTGTCACGCATATGAATGGGGCACCCGTAGTCCTGACAAGCCAATTAGATCCATATATGCATATCTCCCTCAGCCTATTCACCTTGTCCAAGGAAGCATAAAATGAGTAAAACATACACTATGGAACCTGTGTCCATCAAAATCTGTTAAAGCTCCTTCCCTCCACCTCCTCATGAAATCTTTATAACAGAAAATAAATTGATGGTCAGTCTATTCCACTACATCTGTTGGCTGTAGATCGGATTGCAAGTGACGTTAAAGAATAATATTGTAGCGTTATCTGGGAGCTAGCTGTGTAAAGGTGTGGTAGATAAAGCACTACGTATAAATCTGGCTGTGTGTCTGGTAGAGATTCATTGATACCGATACTGATACTGCGCAAGACCTCTCGGAACAGTTTTAATGGAAATCAGAAAGCTCTCCTCTTAAACAAATTCACTTCACTCCAACTCCATAAATGTGAATTCATATGTATATATTATTTTTTTTTCCAAAACAGGGTGTAAATCAAAATCTAATTACGAAGTTAGTACTGAGCCTATGAAAAGCACATTTTATTGCCTCATATATTATAAAGGCTTATCCCAAAGCACGGTTGAATTCTCAATTCTGATTGGTTAGAATGTGTTGAATAATTTTCTATAACAGCCTGGCTAAGACAGATTTATGTGCATGTGCTGTTTATGTGGCATTTTTTTTATTCTTTAATAAAAAATTTTAAATGTTAGCGTTGTGGTATAAGAGAGAGAAAATACTTTGGAATGTGCTGTTGTAGGAAAATAATGAACTTCATGGTGAGTCCAGGAATATATCCTTGATGGGAAGGCAGTTGATCACAGGACACTTTGCAGAAACACAATAAAACACTCATTTGGAACACCTATTGGGTAGTTTTTGAGAGGTAGGAGTAAGCTGGAGAACCCAGAGGAAACCCGTGCATACATGAGGAGAACATATATAGAAACTCTGAAATCAGGATTGAATGGGCAACCCAGGAGCTGTGAGGCAGCAGCTGTATCAGCTGCACCCCTGTGCTACTCTCATGTATGATTATTCCTGGGTATTAGTGGTGAATTCAGAGTAGTAAGAATCCGTGCAGCTGCAGTCAGTGCAGGTTGTGGGGGTATGGTTCCCTGTTTTTCTTTTCAGGACACAGGCCGGTCTTCAAGGTTGGTCGTCCTGTTTTATGAGGTTTTTATTCATGTTGTTATCCAGGTTAGAAATATCACAAGGTTTCAGTTTGAGTCAACTTGCATGTCAATCAGAATGCGGTCAAACTCTTCAGTTTAGTTCTAAATTATACTGAGGATGCCCTCCTTCTGTCTTAGCTTCAATGTGTACACACCAAATCCAATGTACACTACACCCACAGATGAAGTAACCTGGCCAGGGTGCCGAACCTCTCCGTACACGTGGGACAACATGACTACTCTGGGACAAAGTAGCAGGGATCTCGCTGGCCATCCTGGGGCCATAAGTAGGACTCTTATCAGAATCACATACAGTAGACGGCGATCTTTCATGCAAGCAGAGTTCACCACCTCATTCCACCCTGGATATTGATGTATCTGTTCATCAACTGGAACAGTAAATGGTGGTGTCTCAGAACTGGTAATAAGAAGAATTAGAGGGCCAGATAGACTACTCTCACTTCCTACTGGTTGGTGTGTTCTGATCTCACAGCAACGGTCCACACACCCCTGTACCCCTGTGACACCACAGTGCTCCCTCACAGCATCCGTGGTGACTAAGTCTCTTCGACTTGACAGTGCTTCCCAGTGGACTCCTCTTGCTGAGATGAGGACACATTTTTGTCTGTGGTATTTGGGGTCTTGGAAGACTGCTAAAACCTTCTCAGTTCTATCAGGCCCAAGGGAACTACCACTGTTGTCAGCATCCTGCCTGAATTCGATTAGCAAGCACAATAATATCTTGCACATGTTGGGGTGACGGAGTGGATAGCAAGCTCAATTAATCCAGCTTTATGTTGATAAATGGCCTGTTTTGGAGCTTTTTTTCTTTGTTCACAATGAAATTGAGCACCACAATGTGGATCGCCTGCTCTTTGGTGGGGCACAGACAGCCAAAGGAGTCACTCTGTCCTTTAAAAGCGACAGGGCCGCCTGCATACATGCTAAGTTCCTAAAGAGAGGATGACCTTAGAATTCAGATGCCTGTCCTTGACCGATCCACAGATCCACATGAACCATCCCTGTGGTTGCATGGCCACCGCACCACCATGCCATCCTACGAGGTTATTTAATCAGTAAGAAGGTGAAGTAGCTTATTGATATTGGGATGATAAATGGTGTACATAAAAAAAAAAAAAATTGTTTGGAAACATTACATCGATAGAAATGATCAGTAGAAAATAAAAACGTTTGCCAGATTTGAGGTGAAAACACCACAACTCATAATCGAAATGTTGGCCAATCACTTGCTGGCCTTTTTTTTGTTGATGGCACGAATATGATGCGTTACATTAAAAAACTGTTTATTAGAGGATAAGGGCTGTGCCTAGATGAAGACGTTTCCCTGTCCCCAGGAATTCATATACTTGGTTTTTCCTCTTAGACTATATCACGGCACTTTACTAGCTACCGATCTCTCTGCATGCTACTGTATATAAGCTACCAGATTTTATTCTGCATCATTTACAAGGGTATTCTTTAAAAAGTGTGACAGTGGAATGATTCTATAACATGATAAATACATAGAAAAAAAATCTATCACAGTAGCATTTTTGGCCATATCGCTCAGCTGTATTATAAGGACAACAAAACATGCAGTTATAGAACATTTCTTGTAAGTGTACATAAAGAAGTAAATGTAAACATTGTTGAAATGAGAGTGGTCTGAGGAAGTCGATATAAAGCACTCTATCCATTAGAGTAAAGAGGTGGTACTGCACATCACCAGCATGCTAGTGGGTTTTTTTTTTCCAAAAGCTTGGCGGACAAAAGGCACTGACCCATTAGTTTTGACAGCAGACAGAGCCAATAATTACACATTTCAAGCACTTCTTTGAGCTTTGAATGATGGCTCCCCCCACTCCCATCCACTGTTCTGTCACTTGTTAACAATGCCTTTCATACACTTGCCTCTTCCACTAAGTCCGCCCACTTGGACCTTCTTCTTCCAACCTCGTAATACTCGCGGAGCGTGAAGAACCTTTTGTGCTCTGTGCTAACCTTGGAGACTTCTGAACTGGTGGTGCAGTGCTTGTTGTATGCCTCACTTTCTTTTAATTACATTTAATCAACAAATTATCTTAGTTTGTAATTACTGACGCTGTCCCAAATGGTGCCATGAGCTCTGCGGTTCTTCTCCAAGTATGCACTTTGGTGATTTGAAGTGCTAAATTGATATGTACAGGTATGCAACATGGTGTTCAGCCAGCCCATGCCAGATGCAAGGCATGAAAAGGTGCTCCTGAGTGAAGCAACAAAAAAAAAGGTTCACCCTACCATTACCCTTGACTGTGAGTTCAAATTCATATCCAGGGAGCACCCGTGTTCTCTGGGTGGGATGGATGGCATAGTCTCTCTCTCTCTCTCTCTTTCTCTCTCTCCTGTCAATCACAGAAACACTAGCCAATCATAGGCATCTGTGGCCTCATGTACTGTATGTGGAAGAGGGTAGATAGCACTTTCATTATCTGCAGTTTGAAAAGATACAGTCGACATCACGTGTCTTGGAGGAAGCACATAATACGTTTCATCCTTCCCGGTTGGTAGCTGTTGTATGATGGAGAGAGCTGGATGGTGGGTGGGAGTTGACGGGTGACCAAATCAGGAAGAAGACGGAGGGAAAAAGCATGCAAAAACCGGAACAGCAGCTGGCATTAGCGGCTCCTTTATCAACTTTACCAATGGGAAAGACATCACCACAATCTAGTTGTCACTCCTTTTCACACGTCTGAACAGCCTCCCTTCATTATGTTTCATCCCACTCCCTCTCTCCAGCCCACTTCTCCTGCCCGAATTCCACCCACTCCGATTTCTTGAGCAGTTTTCCTTTCTTTGAGTAAATGAGACTGCATATTCTACATATACATACTATATAGTAACCTGCTGCCTTGACCTTTCTTGCTTCAAGCCTCTGTCCTTTTTCCTCCAGATCAGTTTTCACTGTGCCCTTTAAGCTCTGCCTTTCCAATGACATTTGAGCACAGAATGGCTGAGAGAAAGCGAGGAAACAGTAAAAAGACCCCACTGATATCAAAAAGTATTAGTCATATAGTCACTCTTTCCATTTTCCTCTGTATATGTGTTTTTTTCTGGCAATCAGTGTCATCATGGAACATTTTATTTAGCTCTGTTTATGTTGTCTGCTGCTATAATGGATTGTGACCTCCTAGTGCTGAGTCTTATGTTTAAGAAGTTATGGCGTTTAAACAGTATCTTTAATAGAGAGCGCAAGGGCATCCAACCTGTGTATTCGGAGCGGTATCTGCCAGTGTGCTCATTAAAATGAATGCAGGTGCCTTGAATTGCGCCTTGACTCGCAAGCAAATTGTAGACGCTGGTGAGTGATGGGAAAGGAAGTGTGCGTGACTCTATGAGGTGCAGAGAACTGTGGAAGTGCTCTCATGCGTAATAGTTTCTCTGCATGCTTGCTTCAGTGCTCCATGCCTGCGAATACCTTTGTGCACATGCAATTCATGGCACCTTGCAGAAAGCAGAAAGAGCAATCAACTCTTTTTTTTTTCTTTTTTTTTTTTTTTTTTTATTCTAATATGCAATGTTTAGAGAGGTATACCAGCAAACTCCTGCTGTAATAGTATATCTTGGAATTTATCCAACTGATACTGGGTTTTATTTTAATATTTTAATAATTTGCTGCCAGATTTAACAGACCCTAGTAATCAAGAGACTGCCCTATGTAAAAGAAGCAGTAAGGGCAATTAGCGCTACGATAAAGCCAATAGATTAGATTATCTGCTTTCATTTCCGGATATTTACGTCTAGATATGTTAAACAACTTAAAACATGGTTCCTTGTGTTTGAACCCACCCATTTTTCAAGCGCTCAAAAATATTGGAACATGTAATTGATAGGGCTTTCGTGTTGCCCAGGTGTGGCCTGATAGATTTTAAATTTTTCAATTTGACCAAAGTGCTGTACATAAATCATAAACCTAATTACAGCATTTAAAAAATGCACAGACCTAATCGCTGCATTAGTATTGCATAGGCTTGTAAACAACAGTAAAATCCATATAACCTTAAAACAACCCAATCACCTATCATTAAAAGCACAAGAGAAAAGATTGATTGTTTAAACAATTAATAGCTCTGAATGTCTACTCTTGGTTTGAGCCCTTGGTTTCGCCTGTGAAGACTGCATTTGTTGTTACAAAGGATAAACCAACATGAAGACCAGAGAGCTGTCTATGGGAGAAAAGCAAGCCATTTTGAAGCTGAGAAAAGAGGGAAATTTTAAAAATCACTACTTTACTCATACACTATTTACAATGAAGTCTGTAATGTAGGGCAGCAGTAAGGTAGATTCCTGACAGAATTCAGGCTAGTGAACTCTCCAGAAACACATAATTGTGTTGTGCAAACCATTCAAGCGTTACAAATTACTGATCTACCTGAAACTGCAATATTACAGAGGTATTGATCAATTTTCTGTATTAAATAACCAACTAACAAGTATCTGTTAGGTTTACTTGTTACATTGGACAACTACATCTCAAGCTGAAAGAAATTGCCGTGCATTATGGCACTTGGTAGTGTGCATAGGTTGTATACGGGATTTTCGAAGCACTAAGGGTGATAATATAGTGAATTATCTAGGGAATATATTGCATCTACTGAAAATTCTGACCATTCAAAATGGCTGCACCCTACAGAGTGCAGTATATGGTGAACAGTGAACAAATTCGGACATGCCAATTCTCTGTTTAACAGGTGTTTTTGCGAAGTCTTGCCAACACTTGTTATTCTGCCATATGTTCTTATGTACATGACCTTTCCCCTAATGTGGTTGACTTCAACTTGTGATATGGCCCAGACCATGGAGTATATATTGCCGGAGAGGAACAGATCTTTATCTCCTCAACACACACACACACACACACACACACACACACACACTTTCCTGACTATTGTTTCTAATCCTTGACAAGGCATGCATTGCAAAAAAAAAAAAAACACTGGAGTTGATATAACAGCAAGACAACATCCTTTGCTGTATTGTTTTTTTTCACTTTAGCAATAGCGTCAGCAGATGTTTCATGGTCGTGTGGGCAGGTCTTCTCTATGGCATAACAGTAAACCAAGTTAATTCTCTCAAGAGGTACGCTTTAATCTCCTCACCTGCATATGGAAGATGAAAGACACAAGTAAACACACATAGTTCATTATTACAAGGCAATAACTTGCCATAATTAAATTGTATGTGCTCTCAGTACAGCTCTCATAATTGAATTCTTCTTGGCAAGAAATTGAAAGGGGCCAGTTAACAATGTGCCACTGAGACAAGAATCTGAAATATTTAGGTCAGTAATTTTGCAGTGCCCCATTCAACATTCCAGACTTGCAAGCTCTGTTATGGAACAATGAGATTCTGCATCCACAGTAAAGAGAATTGTGAACAGGCAGTCATTCTGGCTCCACACAGTAAATCCACACAGTACCCTGCAAGAACAACCTTGTTTGTGAACATTAGATCTGATGATGCCTTGTTGAAATGGTGGTGGGATTGAAAAGCTGGGTGTATGTATATGAAACTCATTATACCTGTTGTTTTGACTGTTTCAGGAGAAATTTGTGCTTTTAAGATCCATGGACAGGACACTCCATTCAAGGCAGAGGTATTAAACAAGACTTCAGGGGAAGGAGTTTTGAAAGCATCTGGTCCCATTGATTGCGAGCAACAAAAGGAGTTCACCTTCATCATTCAGGCTTATGATTGTGGGGCAGACGTCTCAGGAGACAGTTGGAAAAAGAGCCACAAGTGCGTAGAGGTTCTGTGTAATCTGGATGGATCATAAAACTTACCCTTACCCTTACTTGCTGGAAATGAAATTTACATCACTATACACTCTGCAAATTTAACACTAATCTTGCTTATCTGGCTTAGACATGGAGTAGGATGCAAATTCTCAAGGTATTTAGAGAAGACATTTACATTCCTAATTTCACTATCTGTATTTTGCAGCTATGTCATATTTCACAAATATACTTCCTATCTGCTGCAAATATATTAGCTTACACACATGCTATTTTTCATCATTTCAGTAGACGTTAAGTAAACGCGTATCAGTGTTTGTACAAGCAAGCACACTGAGCGCAGAGCTACAAAGCAGCCGTTATAATGAGTGATAAATGAGTGATCTGTGAGTAGTTAAGTATGTCTGGCCCTGTTGGTTCTCCTACCTTTCTATTGCATTTTAATTCCCCATTAGTGTTAGGGTTTCACTGCAACTTTATCCGTTTATTTTCTACCTCTCTGCACTCCTCTCCATTATTCCATCCTTGCTTCATTCTGTGCATTAGAGCAGTGGTCCACATCCAGGTCGAGGACGTGAATGAGTTCTCTCCTTTTTTCCATGAGCCGGTGTACCAGGCCACAGTGACGGAGGGGAAGATTTATGACAGCATTGTGCAAGTGGAGGCCTGGGACCAGGATTGCTCAGCCCAGTACAGCCAGATCTGCAACTATGAGATCATTACACAAAACACACCTTTTGCCATTGACCGCAATGGTGAGGCTCCTTTCTCTCTCTCTCTCTCTCTCTCTCTCTCTCTCTCATGCACACACAAACACACAAACAGAAAGATAAATGGGGACAATAAAGACTAGGCCCTCTGCTGTACCACTACTTTCTGCTTGTCTGCATTATCCACAGAACATAGATATAAAAAGATGTATGAAATTCTTACTTTCCTTCAACCATTATTTATCTCTGTGACTTTTCTGTGTATAGTAAATAAGAATCGATTGCACATTTTGTAGCTTACATATTTGAAATAGTAACATAGGCAAAACCTAGTGCTTAGACACTGTCTATTCCCAGCAGCATGAACGAACAAGATGGTTCACTCTCCAAGTGTTAGAAGAGATAATCAGGAACACTGTGTGAGATAGACAAGAGGAAAGCCTATTTCATTCCCTGGCCATATGTTGCACTCACACACAAACACAACAAGCAAAAGAAGATGTCAAGAATGATTTAGCCTTAATTTACATCCTTGACACCTTTTCAGTGGTGTTAGGATATGCATGTGTCTCTGTGAATGTCTTAAAGCCTCCGCCCTCGTTCCGTCAACCACTCACCTTCTTCTCCGCAATCACACATACTGATGCAGAAAGGTGTGACTTGCATTTTGAAACCATTGGTATAAACGTTTAGTCACATAGCTACCACTATTCAGTCATGGTCAGACTCAGTAGCTCCAGTTTTAGCCCTGGAGCAGATGGTGGCCAGTAGAGAACTTGGAGGTGAAGAATGTTCTCTTTTTAATGAGGACAACTGTCTCACACCCTCACTGTACCTGCAGTTAGTGGCTACAATAGTGTAATTTGCTTATACATACTCTCACATGCATACAAACACCTATTTTGAACATACACTTCATTACCTAAATGTATGCTGTAGATGTATATAGTATGATGCTCTATTATGTGGTACAGCTAAACATTTGTTCATGATATGTAGGTAGTTATCTTCATGTGTGCATGCACATGCAAGCTGAGACCTTCCGACAAAATCAGAAAGTGAACTATGATGCGGTATTTGCGTAGAGCCATCTTGCCCTTTCTTTTTCTCCCCTTGGAGCTGTTTGTTTAGCAGCTTTTGACTACAGTCGGAGCTACAGATAATGTGTCCTAGCCTCATCTCGTCTATTCTGCCATGGTGAGTGTATTTTTATACACTACCAACACTTTTCTATGAATACAGCATGGAACTCAGCGTGGTGCCTGCTAGCATTGAGCTGGCTTTTCCTTGTTCTCATTGCTTGCCTTATTCCCATGCTCATCATGCTGGTTCATGTAGGTGAACATGCATGATACCTATTTTCATGTCCCTCCAAACTTTTTCCCAAGGACAGGCATTCCCATTCAGATTTCTACCTTTCAACCTCTATATATTACCGTGGGTGTTTTCCAGAAAGCTAGATTCACTGAATTCTAGCCACCTTGTCACCTCGATGTTTGGCAGACAGTGATATGCTTGCCAATCAGATTCAGCCAGGTCACTGTGTGCAGTACTGGGACCTGTTGAGAATGATGGGATTAATATCAGAAGCTGTTGTGGCAATAGGCTTGCTGGAAATGCTTGTTTTTGGAATTTTATCATCAACCTATGGCTGGAATATAATTGCCACACCCAGAGGTGCATTCTTGTCTCAGTGAGATGGGAAATAGGCTTTAGCTTGCTGGAGACGCAAGGCATTTGTAACAAAAGGAGTCAGCCCCATTGGAATTAGGTAAGCTGCTCATATAGCATGGAAAGCAGTGTGGCACGTCCTTGGTTCCATGATTGGCATGCATCCCATAGGTCGATGCATTGCTCGATTTGGACAATACTAGCTTATCTCTGGGTACTGCTAGGTAGTGATACGTTCCTATACACACTATATGTGTACACTGCATCACAGCACCAAGCATGGCATTTTTCTGGGGCCTCAAATGTATTATGACCTTTCTGAAAGGGCTGTGGCGCCTCTGTCTGCCACACTGTCTGCCACACGATCTCTCCCTTCTGCTGGACTTTCTTAAAACCTGCCCTTATGAGACTATGAAAGATGTATTAAAATTGGCATTTTTGAAAATGGCCTTTTTGCTGCCAATTACTTCAGCAAAAAAAGTATGAGGACTACATCCTCTGGCGATAAGCTCACCTTGCATGCATTGGTGGCCAGCTGACACTATGGTGACCTTGTGGTTGATTTCTGTCCTAGTTCATGTCAATCAGTTGATGGGACTTTGCAGCATTCCTTGGAGCTAAGCCTTCCTTGCTTTTCCCAGTATGAGTCTTACGGCACTATTTAGACCGGCTCTGAGACCATCTGTCCCAGAGGACAGACATGGAAGGCTCCTTTCTCTAAGCATAGACCGGCCATCACTATACCACAACAGTGTCATGTTTTTGTCCTTATAGGCACTGTGGTTAGATAAGTGGGTCTGTGAACCCAGGATTCCTGTCAGGGTTCCTATTAGTTATTCAGCGCCAACCCAGTGAGAAGGTTCCAGGGAATGATGGCTGTATGACAGTGATATTTATTGCACATACTGTGTCACTTTGTTATAAGGTCTCTTCATGCATACACATACACACAAGAAAGTATCCAGATGATTTTTCACTGGTCCTGGTGGTTATTTGACGTTCATAGAACCACTATTACAAATGTAGCTAGCAATGTGTATGACTAGAGGGAAGTCATGTGAAATTGTAATTGATTTGAATGGAATTTTGCTTCACCTTTTTTATATGTTTCTCCTTCCTGAAGGCAATATTCGGAACACGGAACATTTAAGTTATGACAAGCAGCAATACTACGAGATCATGGTGAGCGCATATGACTGCGGCCAAAAGAGGGCGAAAGAGAGCGTGCTTGTCCAAATCCACGTCAAACCCATGTGCAAGCCTGGCTGGCAAGGTTAATTTGATGCTCCTTTTCTTACCACTTCAACGCCACAAAATGTTGCTGTATTGTGATTCCACGATCACCATCACTGATGCATTTTACATACTGTTTCTCATTTACAGTAAGTTCTGAAGTCTGGCCTTATCAAGTGCAACAAAAGTGTGATAATTGTCATATTCCTATTATAATTACTTCTAGAGCTTTAATTTTCCAGAGCCAGTGCTTCTGGTGCACTGTGTCAAATCTGTAGGTAAATTCACTCAAATGTCAGCTACCATTCTTGCATATAGAGCTCTAAATTAGTCACTGAATTAAAGGGGGATTAACATGCCCCTCTTTTTCTTTGTGTTAAAAATGGATACTAAATGAGTTCTAAAAGTCTTTTGGCTTTAATTTATTTATGTTGAATACCTATGTAACACTTTTGTGCATTTGGATGATATGTGTAGATGAACATAATAGATGTTCTTCAGTCACTGTTCTGCTTAACAACTGTGAAGTTGTGAAGTCTGATTTTAAAAAAAAAACAAAAAAAAAACAAAAAAACAAAAAAACATTGGAACATTGCGCATCCAGTGTGGGGAACTGCTTTCAGTCAAGTTTTAAATTTAATGCAAATGTATTCCAATAACAATTTCCACACTGAGCAAAGTAATCCAAGCTGTGTTTCCCCTTCATATCACATAATTAAATCATCTTACCAGTACTTGTGCAGAGGCAAATTTACCAGCAAATGCATATCTTGCTATTGCAGGTCACGTTTCCAAATGCTTGTTAAAATGAGAGCTGAACTTTGTTGATCTGGGGCGATTAGAAAGGTGCCACCAGGTTTTTTTTTTTTTTTCCCATCAGTTTATCAAGGGAAAGCATTGTCTGGAAAGAATGTTCTCGTATTTCCTGGAGAAAGAGATGGTTTTGATCATCCTGCAAAAACAACAGCTTCCTCCTAGCACAAAGCAAAAGGTCGCCCTCAAGCACATTTAATTACAAATCTTGTAAAAGCAAGCTAACTGCTTCTCGCACAATGCTCAAGTTCAGTTTGAAAGTGCAAATCAATTTTAGTAAAGTCCATCTCCTCTCTGTATTCAATCGACCTCAACCCATCCTCCTTTAGCCTCATGAATGATAGTTCCTTAAATAGGTTTTGATAGGCACTGACCAGCAGCTAGACTCAGGCACTGGCTCGGAGATTGTGTGTCCTGCATTGTCATTCATTGTGAGGAGCTGAGGTGGAAAACATGGTGACTGAGGTGATGAGCCCAGGGTAAGGAGAGAAGGAGGCTCGAAAGAAAGAAAAGAGGGTATTTCTCAGTCCAGCATGTCATGGTAGTGCAGGTCTGTAATTGGCCAGCCCATCTTTCTCTTCAGGGTCAATCCCCATGTGTCAGCACTGATCTATCTATCTATCTATATCCTCCATCCCTTGACTGTCTCCTGCAAGCCACCCTGTCCACGCAGAGAGATTAACATTTCACTCAAGTTTAAAATCTGTGAAAAAAGTGCCTGTCCTTGTCCAGTCTCCTAACGATTCTTAACTTAAATTAGTGTTTCATCTCGCATATAAAATGAAACCTACAAAATGAATGACATTTCCCAAATGTCCCTTTCTTCCAAATGATCACAAGCCTTTTAAAGAATCACTTTGTTGGATTATATATCCATTTTTACCTGAATAAATTTAGGGCCATGTTCAGGGATGAGTTACGTCTAAGGAGGACTAAAAAAGGTTTTTTGTTTTTTTACATCAGAAGAAACAAAATCTTAATCATTATGAACAACATGAAGACTGAGCTGAAAGTGTAGCAGATGAGTGACGAGTGCTCAGTCAGCTTATCCTTCAAACCGTTGGCACGTTTTCTTTACAGGAGAGTGCATCGATTATTTTGTTAATGTATTATTTTGTTAATTTAGCAAATAGCAAACTAAACAATTAAAAGAGTGACAAAATAGCCTACATCCCACATACACGTTATGATTTCAAGACCCCAAATTAATTTCTTCATTAAATTGCGTGCATAATTAACTGTTGGAACATGATATAGAAAAAAAGTGCAATAATAGGATGTGCTGGATCAAGTGCTATTTTATAAGCTGCTGAATAATAAGGGTGGAAACCATATTGTTAAACTAAATTTGCAGTGATCAAACTAGTCATGCAGCAATATACTAATAGTATTAGTACTACTATTAGATGTTTAATTGAAAAACCTCAGGTGCTTCTACTCAGGATAAATCTGGCAACCTTGAAGGCCTGAAGTGCATGCAGGTAATTTTAATAATCCCAATGTTGTTTTGACAGAAAATCGACTTAAGCATGTGCATAACCCATCTCTGAATATGTGACAATTTCCTAACGTAAATTTTGACAAAGGTGCAAACTCTAAATACAGATCTTAGCATGCTCCAACTATTAGCATTGTGCCTACAATAATTATGTGGTTTTGTCATCAATATGACAAAAGCGATTATAATTTGCTTAACAGTTCATCTGCTCATTTGCTGAAAAAAAAAAAAAGAAAAGTATGATACAGACATTCTAGCTAGAAACTGGGGATGGCCTCCTTTTCTCCAGACCTAGAAAAGGTGTGGACCCACAGGGTTCCATTTTAACAAGCATCCCAGGACATGGTGTGGAATAGTTGTTGTTATTTCTCTGTGTTTTTATAGATTTGGTAAAATAAAAAAGCGATTTCTATTATTCTGAACAATCCAAACCAATCACACACCATTTTTTTTTTATTTAAAGCATAAAGCCAGTCCTCTCTGTTCTGTTTTGTTTAGAGTGAAAATGCTGCCTCAGATATTCATAAAGAACTATGACCCTTTCTCTCCGGAGAACAAAGGCATCTATTTCAACTACTGTCTTGCCTTTTATAAAAAAAAATGTGTCCGAAGTCATGAGAAAGAAAAATGATAGCGAGTTGAAAGAAAGCAAACCGAAATAAATCCATCAGCAAAGACAAATAAGACTATTCAATTGGAGCAAAAGAAATGGCATCCTATAAAAGGAGGATAAGTTGGTTTGTGTCTATGTAGCCAGTGGGTTTTGTCATTTTCAGATTTAATGAGGTTTTATGACTAAATTATTAATCGACTTTGCTGTAAAAGTGTTTGGTAATTTATAGATGATTTGGCATTTATCAACATATACAACACACTGTATGTGTTATCCATATTTTTTTTTTTTTAATTTGAAGTTTTAGTTTAGGTTGGCTTACGAAAACATTTGAAAAAGAACTTTACATAAGGATTGCTAAATGACAAATGTTTTAATGGAAAGTATTAGTTAGTAACAGTGTCCTTGAACTGAGGGCAAACGATGTTAAGCGTATTTGTTACATCCATAAATTTCCAAATCGGTGCACAGTTCCCAAGCCTGGTAGCAGAACAAGTAACGAATATATTCAAGCAAATTTGCACCAACATTCCATTATGTCCTGATTTTATTATTTTTTTTAAATTTGTAACTGACTCGTTCATCAGAAATGTTGAAAACAAAATTCAGAGGAATAGATTGTGCCTTAACTGCCATTTCAAATTTCTAACACTTTAATTTTTTTCACATGTACTTAACTTTACTTAAAAATACTTGATAAATATCAATCAAGTTTCAGGTTCTAGTTTCTGCTAAAGACGTCCATGCAGCATTTATTTCAGTATGGAGCTACAGTGATACCTTAACAGTGTGCACTTTCTGTTCTAGGAGAGCTCGTAAAGCCGTTTCACATTTTGTTTTCTCTCCAGGATGGAGTAAGCAAGTGGACTACGAGCCTGGTTCGGGCAGCAAGCAGCTGTTTCCCATGATGCACCTCGAGACGTGTGGCGACCCCATGTCCTCGGTGCGAGTCACGGTAGAACTACAGACCAGCCATATCGGGAAGGGCTGCGACAGGGAAACCTACTCTGAGAAATCTCTGCAGAAGCTCTGCGGTGAGTCCTGAGGTCAAGAAACAACAAAAAGTAGTTACCTAGTTAACTGTTAGCTAGTTCTGGGCAAAAGACGAGATAAGACAAGAAGTATGGTGTTCACAACTCGCAACTCCAGAATGTTTGGGTACTGGAAGGAGAACACATGGAAGAAACCTTGAGAAACCATGAAACCAGACTCAGTAGTGAACCCATCCTCTTCTGGGTGTCTTTATGATTACAGCAGCAGTTCTTGTGTACAAATCTACAATATCCAGATGGGATTAATCTCAGAAACGAGGACGAGTTTTGGGTATAAACTATTTTCCATGGAGATCCTATTCACAACATTTAGTTAAAATGAACATCAGCATTAACGCACCATATGTAGTATTAAGAAACTAGTGAGCACTTGGATTATTAATGAGCACATGCGTTCCCTAGAGTTTAGTCCATCCATCCGAAATTTGGTTTGCGACGTTCGATATGAGCAAACACCTTAATTAATATGCTAAATGGTATCTACAACAGTTACATCCAGTAAATTGGGTTGAGATGGTCATAACCGTTTGGAAATACATGTTGTGTTTGCTACTTAATAGTGTTGTGTTCAATTGTCCAATATATATCCGTATATCTGCAATATATATTATCTTGGAAATGATTCTAAATGTATTTGCCTCGCCTCGAGGAACTGAAGTTTTTTTTTCTCCAAAATCACTAATTCCATACTCCACTGTATGCAATCAAACTGAAGTACCAGAACTCTTGAGGAAAATTTGTTCCAGGACTCTCTCATATACATTTTAGTAATTCTGTAGTTACACTCTTTTTTTCCCCCCAAGTTGCTCTGGCCATTGATTTTCTCTTCATTTGCTGAATTGGAAAATCAGTGGAATTGAACTTGTGTCATTTTCATTTAAGAGTCCTTCAGCCTGGCAGTTTGAAGACCTTAATCGTTTTAGGCAGGATTAAAAGAAGTGGGATGAGTTAAGGACTTGCACGGTGTTTGAAGTACATACATTTTCCCCCTCCCATACATCCCTGATAACCAGATTAGTCTTGGATTTCTTCTCCCATGCTGATCATTGCAGATATATGGTGCACTCTATTATGAATATTGCGATATGTGTATTTGTTATTTAAGCCTGGTTTGTCGTTTTAAGCACTTTTAATTAAATTCCTTGGTCCTGCCATTAAAATGCAAAAAAAAAAAAATTTCACTGGCTTCATTTTCACTATCCAATATTTAAAAAGTGCAAGGCAACAGTGATTTATAAAAGGGTCCAACTGATGGCGAAAAGTGTTTGTAGAGGCAGTAACATTTTTCAAAACTAGTTCAGCTTATTGCTTTAGAACAGCAGCATATGCACTGAATTCCACGCTGAAGTACTGCAGAAAGAAATTGTGTTTTAATGCTGCAGATGCATGTTAGCAGTTAAAATGTTTTTGGTCTTGTGTGTCACTTTGGGTCAGACAGACTGATGCTAAACTTAATTATAAAACATTAATGAATAATATAGATGATTGAAAGTGCGCAAAGCTTATGCATAAGAATGCAAGTCCGTTTCAGGAAATGGATTCTTGTAATTAATTAGGAAGTCGGGCATTTACTGGAAACATTCATTATTGATTAAGATAAATACAAACAAATGAGATGTAATGCTATATGTGTGGTAACCTGGGAAATCCTTCAAATGAGCCAACGTTCATCTTCTAATACATTTACAGACACCGCGACTATCTCTACAGCGCGTAGCTATCCGACAACTTGATCAAATCATGACGTTCACTGTGCGAGAAAAGCAGAGGTTTCACAGTACATCATATCTTTGGCATTAAGTCCAGAATTTTGGTCAGAATCAGTCTCTTTTTTCTGCTACTTTTTTTTGGGCAGAATTTCCTGCTTCACATATAGCAATGACATTATTTTCTTTTTCACGTGGAATAAGAACGCTCTACTGACACTAGCTTGCCTCATCGCTTATTATTTTACACTTGCTCACCTGTCATTGTCTAAAAAAGGGAGGAAAATATTTTCTCATAACTGCAATGCACAAACCAAGAAGGCTTACCAAGTACAAAAGAGAGAAAGCATGTTGCATGGTCTCTATGAAACATGTGTATGTGGCTGTGGCTAAGTATTGGGAACCACATAGTTTACTCATCACCTTCAATGTAACAGTGTAAGTTTGAATTGTCTTTAGTAAAAATGTTATAATGTATATTATTCTGGCGCTGAGGTTAGAACCCCTGGTTCTCGCTATGCTAAAGCACGGTCCTGAGCTGATGTTTGCCGTTTAGTTCAGTTTCTGAGTTCTCGTCACCTCATAAGCTAAAGCCATTCTCACTGTTGTTATTTCCGCAGGTGCCGCTTCAGGCAGTGTGGATCTCCTCCCTGCCCCGAGTGCTTCGGCAAATTGGACAGCTTCGCTGCTGACAGACAGCGGACGAGACAGTGACCTCGTCTTCCACTTCGATGGACGGCAGGCGGCCAATATTCCAGAACTGTTGGTGCCTCAGAACCTCACCGAACAATTCACCATCGCCACATGGATGAAGCACGGCCCAAGTCCAGGACTGAGAGGCGAGAAAGAGACGCTGCTATGTAACTCGGACAAGACAGGTATAAGTGAAAACACCACTGGTTACCACCGGCCTATGAAAGAAATGCTTCACACAAAAATGAGAACATTGCTAATAAGCCTACAGGGGCCAGTTAACATTCAGGAAATTAGTTAGTGCTAACCAGTCCCCATTACATTGCATTAATTTTTAGCTACATTTGATTAAGGAAGAAAGAAATCAGCATGTCACAGGTGGCTAAAATATTTTGAACCAAAGGCAAACCTTTTGCATCTCCATGGAATCACAACACGATGTTAATATATTAAACAATTAACATTCTCATTCACCTGAAGAACATGCATCATGGTCATTAAACATGCGTTTCGACCCGAATACGGATGACTTTCCCACTGATCAAAAACTGATCTAAAACACAGCCACCCGTGTGATCTTTATACCTGAAGCTCTTGGCATCCTGACATCCTTAGATCTTTAATCTCGCCATCTTAATCCAACAATGAGGTCAACCTGGTCTGCCTAGCACTTCTATCTGTGCCACAGAGCTTGGTAGGATGTGAACTGCTTACACTACACGTTCACTCTTTATGATTCTGCACTTATTTATTCAGGTTTTTCCTTTCATTTTAATTAATTTCACCCATCATATATATTGGCAGAGATGAACAGACACCATTATTCACTGTATGTGCACAACTGTCGTCTGGTCTTCTTGCTGCGGAGGGACTTCACGCAGATGGACACATTCAGGCCGGCCGAGTTCCACTGGAAGCTGGAGCAGGTGAAAAGACACTGATACACACTTCCTCTAAGAGTACAGAGAGAGAGCAGAAGAGAGAGAGTGTGTGTATGTGTGTGTGTGTGGAAACCAAAATAGGTGTATTTCAATTCCAGAATGAATGGGATGGCCAGAGGCCTTGACCACTAGGGGGTCCTTGATGAGTATAGATTTGAAGTGAATTAGGCCACTGGATCGGACTAAAAATGAAATCCGAACTAAAATGGTCTAAAGAAGACACTCCATGCTGCCACTGCCAGCCACTGAGTCTGACCTTGCTAAAGGGTTGGTGATTTAGTGGATGAGTTTGTGAGGTGAAAAACAGGAAAGCAGCCAGTTTCCTAAGGTAAGACTACCTTTTGTGCATCAATGGGGCTACTCCAATATTCATAATGGATTTGTAACGTAGTGAAGGATGTGCTTTTTGTGTTGGGTTGCATTGTGGGCGGTCAGGTCTCCATCCATTGGTTCATGAGTGATGAGGGTGGAGAGGTGGCCCTGCCCAGGTGTCCAGGATTTATGGTACCCCTGAATCAGGTCAGGTTTAAGTACCTTTTTCAAGAGCTCACCAGTGGCAGCTTGTTAGTATCTCGACTTGAAATACTTCCCAACCTTCCAATAATTAATAACCCACAATTTTAACCATACTCTCAGTCGCTGATTGAAAACAGATGGAACATCCGTATGAGATGAATTATGACTATATTTCTGCCACGACATCTATAATTTGTGAATCACTGTTTCAGACATATGTTCTCATTACTTCAGATGTCTCCTGAGTAAACAGAGCGTCTTATGTGCCGTAGTAATCACTTCACACAACTTGAAGACTCAGCATGTCCCAGAAACATTAGACAGCGTACAGATTCTTTCACGTGTCGAGAGTCAGGCTTTTAAATGAAACCGGTCTAGAAATATGACTGATTACACAGGCAGTGTAACATCTGTTTCTACAGCCTTGAGAGCCTCCAATTGTCAGCAGCTACATATTTCTTCTGTGTTAAATAACTGTGACAGTTTCCTCAGCCACGAGAGTCTGCATATGTGTCAGCAATTGCAAATTTCCTCTGGGTTAATTATCTGCCATTGAGAAATTGCACACAAGCAGAGAGGGTATTGTATTTTCATAACAGCATGAGCCATTCAACATGCCAGCATGATCTCCTCAGTTCATTACAGGTTACAAGGAAATTAAGCTTTCAACACTTTTGTATTCAGTGAGCCACACTGGCTTTAGAGAGTCGGTTCTGCTTTGCCCAGTATACAATTTAGTACAATCAATCTCTGTCTGTTTGTGCACTATAGTTTGGCCAGAAAGCAAACAGCAAACCTGAACTTGCAGCTTGATAAGACAACTAGCCCAAGAGTTGAGGTTTGAGGTGGTCGAAGTGTCAGTTGGTCTCATAATTCGCTTTTTATCCCAGAGTTTACATATGTAAGATCAGACTCGTCACTTGCTCTTGGGACTGTCCACACAGCAACCAGTTGTCCAGATAGAGGAGTGCACAAAGACCCCAGCATTGCAGTCTGAGCCATTATCTCCAAATGGGTAAAATTTTGAACAGTGGTGAATCTTCCCAGAGGTGGTCAGCCTGCCAGATTTCCTCAAGAGTACATTAACGACTCATCCATGAAGTCACCAAAGAACCCAGACGAACGTCTAAGGAAATGCAGGCCTCAATAGCCTTGGATGAGGTCAGTTGTCATGATTTCACCATTAGAAACTGAAGACTAGGCAAAAATGGTGTCCATGGGACAAAGTGGTCAAAAACCACTGCTAACGAAGAAGAATATAAAGGCTTATCTCACATCTGTCTCAGATATACACCTTGATGACCTCAAGCCTTTAGGACTGATTTGTCCAAAATGGAACTTCTTGAAAGACTCATTACATCTGGCATAATGCTAACACAGCATTCCACAATAAGTACATCAGACCAACAGTCAAACAGTCTGTGGACAACATGGACACCAGTTTGTCCATGACTGTGGTGGTGGTAGTGTGATGGTGTGGGGATGCTTTGCTGCTTCATGGCCTGGGTGACTTTTTCCATAATGACAGAATAAGGAGTTCTGCTCTCTACCAATAAATCCTAAAGGATTATCTCCAGTCATCAGTCCATGATCTGAAGCTCAAGCTAAGTTGGGTTATGCAGAAAGACAACGACCTGAAGCACAAAAGCAAATCCACCATGAATAGCTCAAAAGAAACAAAACGCCAAAAAGTCCTGATTGAACCCCATTGAGATGCTGTGGCAGGAGCGTAAATGAGCAGTTCTTGCTCAAAATCCTTCCAATGTGGCTGAATTAAAACCATTCAAACCAAAGAAGAATGGAATAACAGCACCATGTGGTTGCAGTTGTTGCTGCTAAAGGTGGCACCACCAGTTAAGTTTAAGAGAGCAATTACTTTTTCACATGGGTGATATAGTTGTTGCATAACCGTTTTCCTGTAATTAGTGAAATGGTCATTTATTTTGTATTTCCTCATATTCTCCTTGTCTTGGACATTACTTTGTCTCTTTCACATGACATTATGCATGAGGAACTGAAATGATTTAGCGAGGCAAATATGCAAAGACAGAGGAAATCAGGAGGGGGCCAATACTTTTAGACAGTACCGTAGGTCATTGCATTGCTACTGTGTGTGCCTGTTGGCTAAATGCAATAAAGCAACCGTCACTCTGAAGCTCGGAAAACTCTGTGTTTAAATATAAATCAAATAAAAACAACTCTTAGGGCTTAAAAAGCACATATTAAATTACACACAGAGACCTTTTCAAACAGCAGTTTACCCTTTTCTCTTTTTTTTCCTTTATTAAAATGACTTTGTGTATGTGTATGTGTATGATTATGGTCCTAATGTGGCAGTGTCACAATCCTAGATGCTGAATTAATGTTTTCATGGTCTACAATGTCCGCAATAGACATAGGCATCTCTTTAAAACATGATCTTTAAAACATTTAAAGCATTTAGTTCAGTTTTTAATTGAGAGAGAGAGAGAGAGAGAGAGAGAGAGAGAGAGAAACAGAAGGTCTTGGTTGTTGTGCTTTTTGACTCAGTACATTTATATCAGTCAGCTGATGCAACTACATGTTGCATTATTGATTTTGCTATTGATGTTCTTCAGTCCTGAGAGCATCGAAAGAAAAGCATAATGTCATAAAGGGACTGATTTCTTCTGCTAATTGTGGTGCCTATTGTTCCATGTCGACTATAAATGAGCGAGGCCCGGCGCAAATGACTTTGCTTCCTAAAAGATGACGTGAAATGATGTTATTGATCTGATGGAGATCCTGTATTCATAAAGGACACTCTGCTATGAAGGAAATCTTTGGGAAAGCGCAGATGCTGGACGTGTTTATATGTGTGTGTGTGTAGGTGTGTAAAATTGGAGGCTCTGTCTTTCAGCAGGAGAATATAAATATAAAATACACACAGATCTGTCACCGTGAGACTGAATAGAGCCTTTTCTCCTGAGGACTGCATGCGCTGAACCTGTGATTTCCTTCAGCATCAGAAGATGCCGCAGTAAAAGCCCCGAGTGAGAATGCCATTACACTGTCAGCACAAATTAGGAACAAATTGATGTGACTAGACATTTTGGATTTTAAAATCACCCGGTGTTACCGAGGATGCTGTCCTGCCACTGGTCAGTGATCTCACGTACCATTCAGTCAGCTCTCATTGCTGTTTAAGAGAAGAGCGTCCATAGTGTATGGTGTTAGAATATAGTGCATATAGTCCACTTTAGACACAGCTGCCATGTTACTAATGTGTTTGTCCATGACTGTTCATTGCTTATGTCTTATTGTGTCACTATTGTAAAGCATCCTTGAGATCTAGAAAGGCGCTATATAAATTAAACATGCAAAATGCAATATGCAAAATGTGGTGCTATATGTGAATATGTAAGTAGCTAGGCAACTTATTTTATTACTACTCTAGAATAAACATTTATAATATCAGTAGAATCTGAGTGATCTTATCTAAGAGAGGGCGTACTACTTGACTTCAGTTGCCAAATTGCTAAAAGGAAAATACTATAAGATCGATTAAAACGAGAATTTTAACATAAAAACCCTAGCATGTGTCGGTGGATGGGATGGCTCCATGCTAACATTATAAATGAGAAAAATGTTAGCTAAATGCACAAATGTGTGTCTTCCAAGCCCACGCCTTTTCCCTTTCAGTCAATTTAGTGCAAGTTTAATTCAGCAGAAAAGCATATTTTGGGCTTCTGTATCGCCACAGCAGTGGGTCAAAAATATTAACTGCTACGTTTCAGCTGTAGCTGTTCGTATGTCTGCAGTTATAAGTGGGTAGCATTCAAGTCATCCTCACCTAATACTAGCTATGAAGAGAGAGATCTACTGTGCGCCATCTTGACCAAATAACCCTATATTTTAATTTGCTGTACTGAATCAGCTGAAGTAAGGGTACGTTTTGGGACTTTAACTTCACATACACACAATCTGAGAATGCTGTGCTGAAATATATATTCTGCTGGTGCGGGTTAACTTCACAATGCACCCTCGTAGAGAAACCTTAACCTGCTAAACCTGTGTTGAAGACTGGAAAGACCCTTGCCTTGTCTTTTTCTCATTCTCAGCTGTCCAGGTTGCGTGAGCCTGTGCCCACTATGGCCTCAAATTCCTGTTCATGGCTGACAGGAGTAGTAGTGGTCTTCTGCTGCTGTAACTCATCCACTTCGTCCAGGTTTGACGTGTTGTAGGTTCTGAGATGCTTTTCTGCTCACCACGGTTGTAAAGAGTGTTTATTTGAGTCACCACAGCCCTCCTGTCAACTTGAACCAGCCTGGCCATTCTCCTCGGACCTCTCGCATCAATCTGGAATTTCTGCCCACTAGATTTTTGTTTGTTTGTCTGTTTGTTTTTCGCATCATTCTGTGTAAACTCTATAGACTGTTGGGTGTGAAAATCCCAGGAGATCAGCCATTTCTGAAATATTCAAACCAGCCCGTCTGGCACCAACACCAACAACCAACAGCCACAATCCAAGTCACTGAGATCCCACTTTCCCCATTCTTATTTTTGTTTGTTGTGAACATTAGCTGAAGATCTTGACCCACTTCTGCATGATTGTATGCCTTGTGCTGCTGCCACTTGATTGTTTGATTGGATAACAGCATGAATGTTGGTAACATCCATGAATGGAGTGCCATTCAATGCTACAACAATCAATGCCCTTACATCAACTGAATGCTATGGACAACCTGAACTTGGAAATGGAATGATGCTGAGTAACAGAACCTGAAGCATGGGATAAAACCTGAAGCATGGGAAATCTACAGGAAAAACAGGAGCATCCCTGCATCCAAACGAGTCTACCTCCTGAGAGAGAACGCATAAAATATATATGAAAAATGGAGCTGGTTTGGAGGCAGCATCTAACAGTCTAAGATAGTTTTGATATTAAGGAACCTCAAACAGGATATAAAGCAATGATTAGCCTTCTGCTGAAGTGTAGAAGTTGCTGAAACTGCGATGAGTCGCTAATATATTTTTATTCGCATTAGCAAGATCTTTTGGAGAAGTGTGAAAGCTGTTTTCGAGCCCAGGAGCGCTCCAGAGAACCAATCCCTGAGCCTCTCACAAGCATTATGGTCAGTGGCAGAGACCCAACAACTTATTGATATATAAACCTAGACTTTTATTGGGCTGGAGCACTGATTAGCTCTCCTTTGTAGTGCGAGTGCTTGCGCTGAGGGCATTGTGAAAAATCCACGTCTCGTGTCTCCTGCTTTGCAGTATTCCTACACATGACATGCCATGCATGCAAAACGTGCTGTTGATGAACATGGTTCCTACCTTTTTTTGCAAACCGTTGTGCACATACAAGATGTATGGAATTGTGCAGTCAATCCAGCATTCAGAAGAAATTCTTCTAAACCTGCGATTTTGAGCCCGGAAGTTTACTTTATATTATAAACAATTTACAGCTACTGATTGTTTACATAATTGTTTCAGTATTCTGATATATCAGTAATGTCTTTTTTTTTTCCTTTCACTCGTTCACACTTAATATCAGTGGTGTTTCTTAAAATTCCCAGTTAGGCTAAAATATTTCGCTCATCAGCTAGCTAACATTACTGGTAAATATCCTTTTCTTTACTTCACATAAACAAAGTTAGCTAGCTAACAAGCAGCTATAAACCTGAGAGCTAGAGATATTGAAAGTAGTTTACCATGAAGTCATATCATAGCTAGGTAACTCCTTACCGTCTCAAAGTTTATTATGCTTGGACTAAGGTCTAGTATTTATCTTAGTAAGGTTTCACTGTTACCGTTTCTGCTTTTCCGTCGCAGAGCGAGTAGCACAGCCAAGGCAATGCCGCAATAGAGCAGCAGCGGTCTTCCTTTCCTTACTTTCTTGGTATATTGTCGATTTGGAGACGTGATGATACAGTTGAATAAGGAAGAAATAAATTCGAGAGCTATTCATTATTTAAAATAATAGTATACTAATAGTGTGTCAACAAAACGTCTCAAAAAGAGAATAAACCATCATCACGATACAACATTAGCAAGTGGAAAAAGCAAACGATGAAAAGGGAAATCCTTGATTCTTCTACCCCTTCTACCTTTCCAGCAATCAAGAGAGCTACTCACACCTGCAACAATATTAAACATCCACCCATGATGTACCATTCCCACCCTCTGTCGTACCACAAAAGCTTGGTTTCGCCTACAGCTTTTCTGACTAAAAAAAGAGAGAAACTCAATTTTCTGTAGTTCCTCACTATAAGCCTACTGTAGGGATTATTCGAGAACCCAGCTAAATCAGGACAGCTCCTTCTGATCACACAATGCATTTCCTGGAGGAGAGAGTCTGAAATGATGGCTTTGTCATGGCTGGCTGAAATGCTTGGCAGAGCCACACTGAGACGAAGCTAAGCCAAGTGTTTGTGTGCAAGTGCACAAGTGTGTGTTGGCGCTTTCGTGTGCACGAATGGCCTTTTCCAGGAGAGTGGATGTGATGAAGTGCCAGCAAACTCTGTGGTCCCAATAATGCAGATGTGAAGGGTTAGAGAGATGAGTTTCCTCTCATGCACTGTGAAGAGATATTATTCCACCTTCACCTCCCGAGGCTTTTGCAAATTTCAGCAGTGCCGTATCTCTCTCTGTTGCATGCCGGGAGTTGGGCGAGAGTGGTGTGGGTACCTGAAGAGAATGTCATGGGGGAAGAAATCACAAAAACATTCCATCTCCCATCGTTCCCTTCTACTTCCTGCATAAACAGAGTGGTAGGACTGTTCTCATCCTACCTTCACAGAAGCAATGCTGTCAGGCTGGAACAGGTTTGGGCCTCTTATTTCCAGTGAAGGGAAATTGTAATGCTACAGCATGCAAACTTTCTATACTATTGTGTGCTTCCAACACTGTGGCAACTTTTTTTGGGGAAGAACCACATAAGGGTGTAATGGGCAGGTCTCCACATACATTTGGTGTATATTTAATATTACTGATATAATAATAGACTTGATTATACTATCCAGTGATGTGCATTCCTGCTTAAATATGATACACTTATAAGGATTTTTTCTGATAAATATATGGCATATCTTTGTAATGTCTCTATACACCTTTAATAAGAGGTCATATGTGACAAGATGAGGTGAAACCATGGTTCTGTTTTTCTTCCATTTTGTACATCAAAGAGTAAACAGGAACTAATTGCTAATTGGGTATAAAGTACAAGTTGTGTGCCATTGGATTTGTCTGGATTTCATTTTGGGTCGTCTGTGCCGAGTTTCTGTGCATGTTCTCCCTGTATTCATCCGTGTGGGGTTCTCCGGGTTCCTCCTACTCTCCAGAAACATGCAGGTAGGTGGACTGGCTTTGCTAAACTGCCCCTAAGTGTGAATGAGTGTGTGTGTGTGTGTGTGTGTGTGTGTGTGTGTGTGTGTGAATGGTGCCTTGCATGCCACTAGGCTCTGGATTCATCAGATTTTTTAAATTTGCGTGATGGGACAGTTACGCAAAAAAAGCTGCGATCTCTCGAATAAATTAAAATAAATTTTCAGCGATCGCTTACTAGTTTTGGATAGATGAAGATGTTTTTTTTATCAGACAGACCAGCACAAAGTTGTGTGTTTTGAGAGCACAGGAATAAATAAGCCCAGCTCCCTAGAGCACTGATTTGGTATTCTTGGGATCGGGTCACATACTGGACCAGCTTGCGGCGGAGACATGGAGGTCAGTGCCAATAACGTCTCTGGAATTCCTGAATCATTTATCTGCCACTGCTCAGTGGAGAGAGGGAAGTCGCTATGATTTTGGTCAGCGCTGTTGTGGAGGAGAGGAGTGACGATGAGAGGTGCGTCTTATATTTAGCACACTAGAACTGGACGCCTTCGAGTCAACTGGGATGAAGGCTGTTTCTGTGTGAAAGTGTGCCATGCATACCGTTCCATCAAGCAAGTGATTCTTGCCCTGTACGAGCATCTCATTTGTAAATGGACGGATGAGTCCCAATGGGTGCACCGTGATCCTAGTATTGGAGCGTTGTCCTTTGTGTTTAGAGATCGAGTCTTTGTTTCATGTTTTTGGAGAGCCTATTCTGTCTGAGAGAAAATTCTCGTCTTTAACGGTATCTTTCTCCTTCCTGATGTTCATTCTTGTGCAGGATTTAGGAATATGAAAAGATGTTCTAGTCCTGCTAAACTTTTTATCTGGTACCTCAAAAATTTTGTAAAATTTTGAAAAAATATCCAATTTTCTTCTTCTATGTCAATATCTTACCTCCAGTGTAAATTTTATATTCTGAAGCAAATTCTAAACTCCTTTACCTGTGCACTATGTTGGACAGCTGTTGAATAGATTTCCCATCATATGCTCAGCTTTCTTTCAAACTGAACACTACTTCAAACTTTAACTACAAATTCTGTACATTCTGTAGCTCAACATGGTGGCTTGACGGGTCAGGAGAGAAGATGGGGGGTACAGATAGCCTCAAATGATTGTATACCCCCCCCCAAGAAGCTCAAGCCTGGACTATTACAGGTCCATAAATCTCCTGGCACTTAGAAACACTCAGCCAATCTCATGCTCCAATGATCAGCTCAGTCTGCACTCTGAAAGCAATCAACAACTCCACCTATCAGAGCGAAAACACGGATGATCATTTCATACCCTTTGTTTTTCTCATGGACATTTTACCGTCTGAGTAAATCCCCTCAAGCCCACTGAATTCAATTGGTGGATGTTGACTACGTTTATCTGTTGTATGTCTAATTCCAGATTGGTGACGTTTAGCTGAATGCTGAAGTGGGGAGGAGTGTTAGCTGAAGTGGAGAGGAGTGTTAGCTGAAGTGGAGAGGAGTGTTAGCTGAAGTGGAGAGGAGTGTTAGCTGAAGTGGGGAGGAGTGTTAGCTGAAGTGGAGAGGAGTGTTAGCTGAAGTGGGGAGGAGTGTTAGCTGAAGTGGGGAGGTGTGGCCTGCTATAATAAATGTATTAAAAGAATGAGAGAATCTGAGTGCTATAGGTGTGTAATGCAATGAGCCAATCTGTATCTGTACTCAGATTTAAAACTGAAGTGGGTGTGGTTTAAACCATATTAATTTCATTTGTTTTTTTGTTTGTTTTTTTTGTCTGGAAAACACCAGAAAAAACAAAACAAAAACAGAAGTAGAATTGTCAGCCCTGTCAGCATGGTGTGTGAATTCTAGCTTTAACAGTTCCTCAACCTCAGCTACATCACTCGAGTTCATAATTTCTGTGCAAAGAGGGAATGTTTTGTTTTGGTTTTAATCCTGTTGGCACGGTTATTATTCTTGTTTGTATGTTCCAGCAATGTTTTCTAACCGTTTAGGTACAGTATTTCCCAAAAATATAACCAAAATACTAGCCTAATTTAAACCAATGCAACCTTGACCAGGCGGATACTAAGGATGCTGCAAATGCATCGCGCAGTGCTACACTGCTAATGAACTTGGTTTTTCTTTGTCCAATGAGCTTCACGTTTAACCGCATGAAAGTAAACACCTCCTGCTCAATAGTACCGTTGGAACCCAATCCTGATGCACGCCTCTATTCTCTGCTATCTGTTCTGAATAATATATTCAATTACATCCCCAGAGTAAAAGAGCTAACCGAAAGTAGCAAACTAAAAGTAATTTTATCTTACTATGCAGCTTTTGTCCATATACAGATAAAACATCTGAATATTTCAAAGCCTGAGCATTTAATGTTTTTTCAAAATGTGTTCGCGTTTCTGTAACACAGATGCGATCCAGTTAAAGGGTAGGAGAAGTGAACAGGGGGTTATTTTCCTAAATTTTTAACAGCTTTTCTGAATACAAAATACAGCCATCTACAGCAGAAAAACAGAATAATCTATCAGGATGCTGAGAAATCAAGCTGAGCTTTCTGAAGTCTCTCCTTCCAGGACCTTGAGAGCATCAATTTGTCTGCTGTTAATGAATATGACTTATTACTCATTTTTATTATTCCTGCAAGGCCACCTAAGTGGCATATGACGAAAAAGAGGAGGTGGATTTGCCAAGGATGCATCATTTTTAAATACAGTAGCCATTTTAATTAAATCTGAATCTCTTAAGGAGGATTGTTATCTTTTCTAGGTGTAATATAACACATGATTAGCTGTACATTGTTATGCAGTGTAAGTCTTACCCGTCCTTGCATAATATTCATATTCATATTCATATCCCTTGGCCATTAAACACTAGACTAGACACTCGTTTTGTCATGGATTAATTTATAGCTTGCTCTATAGGTCAAAGGCACAGAAAGCTCACAGGATTAACAGATTAAAATCACCTCAAAACAGATAAAAGAAAATGAGCATAACGGTGTTTAATCAACGGAAGCGACTGCTGTTCAAAAATACGCACCGATACCTCACTGTTTTCTGTAATTTTATTTACATTTTCATTGTTTAATAGCTGAAGAATGAAAGCAATGAGTGCGAGGCTCTGATTTATAGTAACATAAAGACTGATTAAAAAAAAAAAAAAAAGACAGCCATTTATACATACTAATCAAGAACCAACACAGAACAGGTGCCCACAACCAGGTAACAAACCAGTGACAGGACAAGGGCAGAGACAGGACTCGAACAGAAACCAAAACAAAGCCAACCATATGGAGTTTGTCACCATGGAAACGTTGACACAAGGTGGGTCAACCATGACAGTTACACATTATATAATATTAAATCTTAACTATTATTCATGACCAATTCTATTAAGAGTGTGTTGTGTTGTGTTGTGTTGCAGCATGCGGCTCTGTGGACCCGCGTATGTCTCATCGGAGATGGCTCCATGTTTACACGATGCCGTTAGACCACTAATTCTAGTTAGCTAGCTAGCTAAAATAGTGTAGGGACGTGTAGAGAGCAAAACCATCACTTCTGGTCGCTTCCAGTGTGTGTATTTTTATTACACTATCTGTGTATCTTCTCAATGTATTTTATGATCTAAGATGGGTATTTTGTTCTCTAGGTTGCCAAATACAGTACATTAGGCATGAGCTGGATAACGTTAACATGCTAGCAAACACAAGATGATTAACTCTCGCTTGATATAACCAAAATTTAAATACAAAAATACAGAGAAACCCCTCTCATTAGTCACTAGCTACCCGGGCTATCTTATTACAACTGGTTAATGGT
>CM074977.1:26516953-26528543 GCA_037576825.1 Pangasius krempfi
GGGCCTCTTAGTTCCAGTGAAGGGAAACTGTAAAGCTACAGCACACAGAGACGCTCTGTACAACTGTGTGCTTCAGAGTTTGGGGAAGGCTCTGGGATATGGACAGGTGTCCACATACTTTTGGCCACATGCCTCAAGGCACTGTTTTAGGCCCAATGCTATTTTATAGCAACAATAATATTTTGCTTACGCTGGGTACAACTGCAACAAAATGTATAAAGTCTTACCTTTGTTTTTGTATAATATACACAGAATTACTATATCGCAGTACTTCTGAATTCTCGATTCTGATTGGTCAGAAGGTGTTGCTTAATTTTCTGTAAGAGCAGCCCTGAAATTAGATTTATATTAATGCACTCTTTCTAACAGATTATCGTTCCTATAGTAACAACTCGTTCACAGGGACTTGACGTATGGCGTTGTGTAATTTAAGAATTTAAGATAAGTCATTTTTGAGAGGGTGACGTGTAAGGAGCTGTTTATTTAACATTTATGGAAGAAGTCTCCAGTGTGAGCGCTTTAACGTCATCCGATGTCATGAATGTCACGAATTCAGGTCCTGGAACAGCCTGTCTCCAGGTCCTGACGCTATTTTTGTCTCATCTCGTAAATTTATTCATTTATAGAAATACTGCTGAGGAAAAAAGTTCAGAAGGAAATCCTTTCTCTGGTGTACGAACCTGGAGATTTGCACACGTTTATCACAACACGGTTGCTGATTGCTGCAATTCCCCGGGAGTCAGATGTTCCTTTTTCATCTCATCTGCAGCTTGTCCAAAATGTCGCTGCATCATTTTTATAAAACGGTATAAAAATAAATAGATCGAGAAAGATGAACAAACCAGATGTGTTTTTTGTTTGGTTTTTTTTCATGCTTCGGTTTCATCATTGGTTTTACTTAATTGATTTACCTGCAATACAGAAATAAAGGTGGTTTTCATTCCAACCAAGCAGATGCCACATCTGAGTCTATTGAAAGCCGAGATCAGCTGATTAAGCAGGTGGAATCAGGTGTGGCTTCTGCTTGATTGGAATTAAAACCTGCAGCCACACTGGCCCTTTGTGGATAAGATCAGACACACTTGATTTAATCTGTTTAATGCAAAGCTTAAATAAGTAAAAGACACATTGGTCTATAATTAACATGAACTTAACATGAACCTTAACGTGTTTTGTCACGAATAGTAGGGGTAGAAGAGGTAGAAAATGTTTGACAACCCCTGAAGAGCAGCACTTGTTCTCCTCTCCAGAAGATGGTGCTGACATTCCTAATCAGCATTATAGTCAACCACCATAAAGTCCCAGAGGAAGAAAATCCATGCACATGCAGTGATAAGTGGGCAGTAAGTCAAACCTGTCAGTGATTAACTGAGTGCTTGCACTTGTAGCAGGAAAGATCTTGCATTCTCTCCCTTGTGTGGGACCATGGCCAGGGCTGGAGGCCGAGTTCCCCCTGCAGACAGCACGTGTGTGTTCTGTTTGGGAGGCTTGAACAATCCTGTGGTTTTAAGATGTTCTCACAGGTTGTGTAAAGGCTGTGTACAGAGTTACTGGGAGATGACCCGGTCTCTGAAATGTCCTGTTTGTCTGAAAGAGACATTGTGTAAGGTGTCTTTACGAAAAGTGAGTTCTGAGATGTGGGGATCAGACAGTGGAAATGTTCTGCTGGGAAACACAGAAGGGAAAATGGTAAGATAAACATAAAAGACCTTTTTTATATATAACTTAGATATCTAGAAAAGCCTATATCGGTTGGGTGAATATAATGTAGCTTATAGAAGATACTAAAAAAATACAATGTGGTTTAATGTGTTTGTAAAGAAAATGGACATGTACGTATATCATGATGACACGTACGTTGACGCATAAATGCTAGTTTTCGTTCTAAATGCGTTCGGACATTCTGCGTGACTCTCGGCTTGTTACTCCACCCTCCCACAGGGGAGGACAAATGAATAATTCATTAGCTAGCCCAGCGGGCAGCTCGGAGCTCAGATGTTTTTGCCCAGTCTCATGTTATACTCGCAGTTAACTCTGCTAAAAAGTGTCAAACCTTTTCCTCAAACGTATGATTAACTAATTATATGCGTTAATACAGACTATAGAAGATAAGCAAGTACTTGAACCCCTGCGCAGGGTGACTTTAGGTAGCTATAGTCCTCCTCCTTTCCTGGTAATGAAGTATCTCACACGTTACACATGATTTGAGTCTGACTAGCATCTTCAGTTTTAGTTTAAAGGTGGGGTGACCGTGTTGTGCTAGCATTAGTATTATAGTTTTGTGATGGACTGCACTGTATTTTGCTCCGTTTAGTCAGTTTCCACATCCCTTAGTATTTCCTGATTCTGGAAAGATTGTCTAGCATTCGTTTAAGCTAATTAATATTCCTAGTAAACATAGTTTTCCCCCAACAGCCAGACCACATCCTTGGTGTGTTTGTGTGTAGTGTAGTGTAGCAGGGTGTGGGATTTGCAAAAGAGTCGTGTTCCACCACATGACGGTGCTTTGAATGACTATAAAATATATGAACCAATTGAGGCATGTTGTGTTTAAACCAATATATCAGATCAAAAGTTTTCTTCTCTGACTGTCACAATGAAGTAGAGTTTTTCTTTCTCTGGCTTTTGGATGAGTGAATTTTAAAGGAAATTTAAAAAAAACCTGTCGATATAACATGCTTGTCCTGAGTGCCTGGGTTGGCGATTTTGTCCACCCCTGACCTAATGGATAAAGATTTTATCATTGGATTGGCTGACTGCCATTTGGATCACCATGTGTTCATGAAAGTAGCAACAAGCTAATAAGTAACATGGAAATGAAAGCAGAATGCATTTGGTCAAGAAAAGCAATAGCAGCCATGCACATCATCAAACTGTTCTTGGCAGACACAACCAAAGATGTGGCCTCAAAAGACAGCAAGCACTGTGACTTCAGAGGAACAGGAAAAGCATGGCACTGCAAAGGAGATGAGGCGAAAATATGAACCGATAGAGCTGAAGATATCTGCTTATTTTAACGTCCGGGAAACTGGCACACATGGGTTTAAAGCGGAGGATGTCACTCCTTTGATGGTAAAGTTCATCAGTATTTTTGCTATCATGACTAGTAATTTGACCTCATCATCAAATATTAAACAATTGTGTTCTGTATTTTTAGAAGCAGCCCAGAAGATGCAGGTATGTATGATGTGTTTGTTTTGCTCATACCTACCTAGCAAGGACTAGAATAACTTGGCGTGTCCTTGAACCCTAACACAATTGGCAACTTTTCAGAGTAAAGGATGAAGAACAGTTTGCAAATGTTGAGAAGAAAATACTTTCACTTTCAAGAAAATCTTCCAGTGATGTCCCGAACACAAGTATGGACTCGATGGATCTGAAAGCCCAAACTCCTTCAAATGCCCCATCATCTTTAGTGGCCTTGAGAGCCAATCTGTGCCCCGAGTGTGGCAAGAGTTTTGAAAGTGAATCAGCCCTGAAAACCCATCAGAAATGCCACTCTGTACAGCGGCCGTATGGGTGCTCCACCTGTGGAAAGCAATATACTCGGAAGAATGAACTTGGATTACATCAGCGGCTACATAGGAATGAGAGGGTACTCCATTGTGCCTATTGCAAAAAGAAGTTCACAAGGAAGAGACACCTGATATGCCATGAAAGGAGTCACACTGGAGAGAAGCCTTTCCCCTGTTCTTTGTGTGGGACGAGCTTCAGTAGGAGAAGCACGCTAAAACTGCATATACAGCGACACAAGGGGATCAAACCGTACCAGTGCGACCAGTGTGGAATGTCTTTCCATACACCAGCGGCTTTAAGGATACACAAGGCAAGACACACAGGAGAAAAGCCTTTTGCTTGCCATCAGTGTGATAAGAGGTTTGTTCTGAAGGCTCACCTGGACAGTCATTTGCGCAGACACGCAGGAGACACACTCTACAGCTGCTCAGTGTGTGGGAAGGCTTTTAGGTGGAAGCAGAGCCTTACCATTCACCAACTAACTCATCAGGAAGAACGGCCGTTTAAGTGCCCAGACTGTGACAGTAGCTTCAGACGAGCCCACCACCTCAAGTCGCACCAGATGATCCACTCAAGTGACGCTCCATACAAATGCAGTCATTGTGGCAAAGCTTTCAAGTACCGGAATTCTCTTAAGATTCATGAACGGATTCATACAGGCGAAAAGCCCTACAGCTGTGATCAGTGCGGGAAGCATTTTGTATCGTCGGGCGAGTTGAGTGTCCATCGGCGAGTCCACTCGGAAAAAAGAAACTACAAGTGCTCCGAGTGTGAGAAGACTTTTCGACACTTGCCTTCCTTGAAGGTCCACCAGAGAACGCACTCTAAGGAGAGACCGTTCCATTGCCGTGAGTGCGGTAAAAGCTTTTTTGCTTCCTCCTATCTCCGAACCCATGAAGAAATGCACAAAAACGAGCGACGCCACCGTTGCTCCGAGTGTGGTCAGGGCTTTAACTGCTCCAGCACTCTGAGGTCCCACCAGATGACCCATTCGACCAGGACGGAGTTCCGTTGCGACGAATGTGGCAAGACTTTCATCCGCAAAGATACCTTTAAAACTCACCAACAGATCCATACAGGGGCCAGAGTGTACAATTGCTCGGAGTGTGGAAACAGCTTTAGCAGCTCCAGCAACTTACAGCGACACATGCGGAACCACAAAGCAAAGACAATGTATCACTGCGGCGAGTGTGAGAAGAGTTTCAGTAGTGAGGCATACCTGAGGAGGCACCAGCTAGCCGTGCATGCAGCAGAGAGGCCATACGTCTGCGCAGAGTAAGGGGAAAGCTTTGATGCTGCTGCAGTGCTGCTAGCTGAAATACTCGAGATCCTCGCAGTGTGGGAAGAAAGAATCGGCTGAATTTTTATTTAAAAAATAAAATCATGAGGACAAACCTGTCTATTGCGGCATGTCCACAAGTGGGGAAAGGTACTCATCAGGAATGATCTTTTCACCTAATTTTTTCCCCTTTTTCAGTACGTCAATGTAGATTTTTTTTTTTTTAATTGTCAATCCAGATAGCTAATTATCTGGTATTCCTGTCAAGTAGCTACAGTCTATGTTTTGCCTTCATAAACTTTTTCATTTCGATATCTGAATGCCAAATATTTATTTTTCTGGTTTGTCCTTGGTGTGTGTGCTAGTGATATTTTCAGGCCAAATGCCAATTTGTAAAATACCTTTAATTTCCAACATACTGTATGTCTCTCAGAGGAGTATGGTTCTCGTTTTCAACCAGGATGTCTCAAATAGTCCCTTCATTGCACTCAACTCGAAGAGTTTGCCCATGTTTTGTAATGTAATGGCTAAATATGGAGCAGAAGCTCTGGTAAATGTAACATTTTACTTCTAAGATCTCATTACTCACTCAGTCGTTTAAGACAAGGTTTTCAAAAAAAAATTATATTTAGAGATCTTTTTGAGAAGGTTTGACATTTATGACCTTGACTTACGGATAAGTGACCTTTAGAGCACTGTAGTGCAAATTACCGTAGTTACCATTACCACTGATTGATTATCTGTCTTCTATGCAAAACAGTCTACATTTTCTTTTTTAGACAATGCAACCATGCATATACTATAGCCCAATTTCTGTATACAGCTGTATAGCTGAGCCATATAAATATACAAATTTGAAGAAAATTAAATAAACAAAATAAGATGAGTAATAAAGATTTGTTTTGCCTATTAATCTCTGTAATTAATATGATCCAAGATTGAGCTTAAACTTCATTTAAAATATTTCACTATTCTAAATGAGTTTATAGTAGTATTTACTTTAGATCAATCAGCATAGACTTATTAGTTGGTTAAATCTATAACACTGACCATATGGTTTGCTGGTTTGAGAAAGTAAATACAACATAAATCATTAATTAATGCTGGAGTGGCTAATCGGGAAATACCTGGTGGGCCATTAGCTGGTAATGCAATAAATTTAATGCTAGTGTTATTAATTAGGCTACCCTGGAACAAGTAGTTCATCTCACGATACAGGAAGCAATGAGAGCGGCCCTCCAAGATCCCTAATTGGTTGATTGATTCCAGGCTGGTCAAGTTTACAGATAGACCCGATAGTCCTCTTAGCCATTAGTCAATATGGACAGCAAAAAAAGGAAAGGGGGAGTGGAAATGGCCAGAAATGTGCCAGACTTACAGACTCGTTTGCGATCATCCGAGTTCAAATAATATAAATGAAAAAATTATATACAGAAGAACAAATCTATGAATGTCCTTAAGTGGCCCAGCCAAAGCCCAGACTTGAACCCTGTGTAACATCTGTGGAGAGGATTGAAGATGAACGTTCAGAGCTTGAGAGGCTCTGCCAGGAAGAATAGGAGAAACTGCCCAAATCCAGGTGCACAAAGCTTGTAGAGACTTGAAGAGATGCTTCTACAAAGTATACAATCTAAATGAGATTTCAGAATTTTTTATATATATATATATATATATATATATACTTACTGTATATTTGTCGTTATGGGATATTGTGTGTACATCAACGACAAAAAAAGTCAATTTAATCCATTTTTTTTTAACTGAAGGGGTCTAAATTGGTAGGTATTAAGGTTACAGATTATTATAAAAACAGTGTTCAGTTAATTTTTTTTTATCTGTATAGTGCTTTTAACAGACAAAGTCATAAAGCAGCTTTACAGAAAGATACAGCCTGAGAGGGCCGGATGTCTGCAGTCATTCTAACTCCGCTAGTTTGATCATGCAGAGTAAGGAATTCCAAGTCAGGCTTAGGAGAGTCTCACTCTGTCTCCCTGACAACAGTCACCAAGCAACTATCATCCATCATCCTCCTCCTCCTACCTCACCTCATGTCCCAACCATCTGCCCTTTGGGCTGCATCGTACAGTGTTTGCCCACAATGCAACAGTTGCTTTTATACACGTTGCTCTAACACAGGCAATGCTAGCGAGCATAGCAGGCATAAATAATACGACAACATCAGAGACGAGCCAAAAAAAGGAGTACAAATGATCTTTATTTTCCCTTTTGTCCCCCAAAACACTGTGAGCAACGTTCATCAACAGTGAGTAATGCATGAGCTGACAATGAAATGACACTGCGATGTTGACTTCAGGGCAACGTTTCCAGAACGTTTTGGTGTTGCATAAGCGTGTGTGGCCAGCCCCCACAACAATGCTCCTCGAGCTCAATTCAAGTACGATCGTGTAGAAAAAGGGAAGAGTTTAAATGTAAGGACATAAAACAATAGGACGAGATGTACTAAATGGTTCGCCAGTTGTTTCTCTAAAGCAGGGGTATTCAGCTAAAAAGGTCCGGCTACGTAAAATTCCTTGCTTACAAAGGTCTGGATAAGCAGCTAGCATGACTGACTGGCAACCAGGTACCTTTTAACGATTAAACATTAAAGAAATAGTTTATGGCTATTTGGACAATTTGAAGTGGTTAAGTTTCGTTTCGTAGTGGTGCTTCATCTTAGCACTTTTAACTAACGCCATGGACTCTGAAGAGATGAGATACATCTCTACGTCTTGGCGCAGAGAATAAACATACTTCTTCTCTCCAACAGTCTTTAAACATTCTGTTTTCGTCTACGACTTTTTTTTTTTTTCTTTCTAAAAACAGTTAATCAGATCAGAGACGGTAAATAAAATGAAAGGTCTGCGAAAACTATTTCCTTTCTGAGCTCTAGCCCCGTAGCTAGTCTCTGGTCTGATCAGCTGCCTGCAGCTACTAAAAATAATTTACATAAAGACACGTGATTGGATAAACTATAACAGAGGATCTGCTACAGAAACTGAGCTGGTTCGTTGTTCGGAAACTAGAGTCGCTGAACTATGGCGAGATTTTTATTCATGTGGTTATCAGCTCTGCAACAGTATTATCTTATTATTAAATAAAATCCAGACCGCCGTCCACCGACTGATGACCCCTGCTCTAAAGTCTCATTTTCACAGAGAACCGTAAATTCGAAGTGAACTGAATGACAGTGCTATATTGTTGAAAAATGTGGTTAAAGACTACAGACCAACCCTGCATTTCAACCGTGTTTTTGTTGCGTTAACTCTCATTAACTTCCCTTCATTTATTTATTATCCTTTGGGACCTTTTTTTCTCTTCATTTCATTGGCATTATTAGCTCAAGTGAAATTCGTTAGATGGATTTTTTTTCATTTAAAGCTGTGTAAAACAGCTGATAAAGCTGTTTAATAAACCATTTTAAACGTTTGATATTTTTAAATCAGGATTAATGTAGCCAACTACACCGTCTCTGGCAACGACATGACAGGCGACATTTATTCTGTGTGGGCTGTATTCAGAGTAGCGTTTATGCGCACAGACTCTAGCTCAGTTTTCTGGGGGGTTTAAAGACAAGTGCTTGTGTTTACGGTGGGGGTTTAGATGCTATTAAATTAATCCATTGGTGTGTCTACTTAAAGAAGAACATCTGGCAACCTTGGAGGCATGAACAACATGCAGGTGATTTTAGTAATCTGAACGGGACACGAAAAAAATCGACTTAAGCACGTGTGCAACACGGCTCTGAATACGAGGAACTTTCCTCGCGTAAATATTTACATTACTTCTGAACTTTAGTCAATGATTCCGAATACGGCCCTTGTGTAGCTAGTTAGCGAGCTAATATGACTTGTTCAGCACATTTTCTGATATCCTGGCAACTGCGAGTTGCCAGACGTGATCAGTCGAGTCACAAAGATTGACAGGAGTGTGTTAAAACAGTATTGAAACACAGGGTAAGACTGTGGATAAAGATGTAGGACTTCCATAGTATTGCTTCCTTACTGTATATGCAGCCAAAAAGACATTTATATATATATATGAGAGAGAGAGGGAGAGAGAGAGACAATTATCTATATTTATTGTTTCTTATGAGCTTGTTACTCTCGGAGCATAGCTATAATCCATGTCTGTGTGGAATGTGGTTTAAGTGCAAGCAGTCGTTCAGGCATACATGTATTGGAGGTCTTGGAGGTAAAGCGAGAGTGTGTGAGTGACAGAGACAGAGAGAGAGTGAGAGAGACAGAGAGAGAGAGTAAAAAAAGGTATTTCTCACAGAGATTTGTCTGTCTGTCTGCCTTCTTTTAGTGCAAATAAGTTAGTGGCTAAATGCAACGTGTCAAACTGAAGGACTGAAGTGAAATTATCAGAGAAAGTATTTTCCACAACCTCATGTGGCAAATCATATTGCTTTCATCATTCAGCTATCTATTAACATGTCCTTAAAACGAAAGAAACGGTGTCCATGCACTGTACGAGTGAAACGTTCATTTAAGAATTAAAGTTATTTATTCAGAGAGGAGCATCCCGAATATTAAAGGGCGTATAATTCCTACAATTCTAAATTTAATAGATGTAAATATATACATAGTTAAAAAGATTGTGTTTGTTTATGATGCCCCACATTCTTAAGGGCAGAAAAATCCATTTTTTAAGACTTTAAGGGTCTTTTCTGAGGGGAAATCAACTACTATATGAAAAATGTCCATGCACTAATTATAATACTGTCTTACACTTCAAGCTTAATTTCAGCATAAAGCTTCTCAAGGAGCTACACTACAACTGCCTGTGTAAGTGTGAAATAAGGATTTATTTTCTTTCCTTCTTCCTCTTGAGTATTGATTTATGAAACAACCAAAATAATAAAGTCTGCAGTAAACTTCTACTCATCTTCTTTATCTGTCGTTTTATAGATATATGTGTGGCAGCATGGGAAAACCCAGTTTTTCCGACTTTTCCGAACTGTTTTATTTGCACACCTCTCAAACAAGATGAAAAAGTATAGCATTTTAAACGCATTTAAAGCCTTCATTCCAATTCCACTGAACACCTACTTCTACATTTATAGCCTGATCTACTGGTGGAAAAACAACACTGCTGCCAATTTTAAAGAATTATAAGTTTCCAATCAGAAACGAGTTCTCGCTTTGATTATCAGCGTCATCCACATCTCTCTCATCACCTGAGGTAAAATCTCTCGCTGCGTTTGTCGGTTCTGTTGGTTAAAATACAATCACTTTTTATTAATGACTTTTTATTAGGTCATTTAAACACTTAAAAAAATGTTGTCTTCTGAATGTGTAAGCACTCTTCTCTGTTTTGATGATGACAGCTGCTAAGGTAAAGCCGTCAAAGCATATCACTGACAGGAAAAAACTTTCCAGCATTTTAGTTTTTTTCCAGAATTCAGCCACGGCGAGGGCCAAAGGGTTTTCCCAGACCGCCACATGTATGATATACCGTATATATGATGCCAAACCAAACGTTATTACAGCTTTCCCTGGATTTAACCTGACAGAATTCCTGATTCCTGGTTTTATTTTCTATCCGCAGTGACTAATCCTTAATCTCTACATCAGGGCACTGAGGTCATGACAGGAGCGAGATTTCTGCCGCAGCATTCGGCCGCCTTTGTGTCGCTCTTGCTCACGGATGCGCTCGCGGCCGTGGTGTGAGCGCGGAACCAGGCCTGACAGGAAGCGCTTGGCCCTGCTGGTAAGGCTTTCACGACGGCCACCTCCGGGTGATCCCTCAGTCCAGCCAGGCCCCAGGCTGTGGCCACGGGCAGCCCTCACCGCCGCCTCCAGGAGCTCGTGAGTGCCGTGATCCAGCGAGACGGAGAGCTCCAGGTACACGCAGTCGAACATCATGGCGTTGGCGTGCGCTTCTGAGGAAGAGCACAAGAAAGCAAGAAATCTATAAATCTCTACAGCTTCACTTAAAAAAAATAACATGCCTTTTACAAATAAAAACTGAAATAACACAAGAGTTAATACTTTTATTTTTCCTCAGAATTTTTTTTTTGCACAACTACTTGGGTCTGATGCTCTTCTCCTCCTCGACCTCCCTGCAGGATCCCTCAAACTCTCTCGGGTTTTGATAGGGCATGTCACAGCAATTCACTTCTCAAAATACACCCACTGCCCACCTTATTAGGAACGCTTGTACAGGTGCAAATTCATGCAATTGTCCAATCAGCCAATCACGTGGCAGCAGCGCAATGCAGATACAGAGCAAGAGCTTCAGTTAATTTTCACACGAAACAGAAGGAGGAAAAATGTGATCTGGTTTGTGTATTTCAGAAAGGGCTGATCTCCTGGGTTTTTCACACATGGCAGTCTCTTGAATTTACACAAGAGGGTGCAAAAAACCAAAAGAACAGCCTGTGAGCAGTGGTTCTGCTGAAGGAGATGCCTTATTGATGACAGAAGTTAGATGAATGGCTGGAGTGGCTCAAGACGACAGGAAGACAACGCTAACTCCAATAAGCACTCTTTACAACCAAGGTGAGCAGAAAAGCATCCCAGAATGCACAGTACACCAAACCTGTAGGTGGATAGACTGCAACAGCAGAAGACCACATCGGGTTGTACTCTTATCAGCTAAGAACAGGAATCTGGTATGGTATTTCTTAGAAAAGAATTAGACAGTCATTTCCCAGATATCACATTCGGAAATCTTAATATTACTTTTTTATTTTTTTAAATTAGAGTATGCATTTGGCTTAGAGAGAGAGAGAGAGAGAGAGAGAGAGAGAGAGAGAGAGAGAGAGAGAGAGAGAGAGAGAGAGAGAGAGAG